>JASANG010002394.1:0-103439 GCA_030248215.1 Enoplolaimus lenunculus
CACGGGACCGTAGTCAGAACGCTGCCAGGGTGGCTTCACCCGAGTCAAGAACAATTTTAATCAACGTAGGTAACTATTATTCTGCTTGTACTAGTCGATTGGTAAATCTTTGTATACCCATCTTGAAATTTTTTGAGCCACCCTAGCGAGGTTAACTGGACTACGGGCTTTCTTCTTTACCATCATACCGTTGTATATCATAAAAATTAAAAATGAATAAAAAATCTGAAATAGTTGTAGATGGACATCGAGTCCTGATTATAAAATTTCAACAGTGCCGAATCTATAAACTTTAATTACCATCTGGTGATAGGTGCTATATACTGTGAGAAGTTCGTGATTTTGGCTAAGTCCTGTATCCTGAATCACACCTGTTATTTTGTTCTTTCCCGATGTACGCTTATCGCTCTGATTTAGTAACGCGGCCGGTTAACGTTTACTAACCCTCTCCAGAACCTTTTATAACACCAATTATTACAGGTAAAAGACACAAGTTATGCGATCCAACCTGTAACCTAATCCGGAATCCTTAGAACCGATGCCTAAATCTGTTTACATCCAGCCACTGGCTCAAAATTACCCAAACTTTTACAATTCCCAGAAAATCCGTGCAATCCTGACCCCGTTAGAATTACACCCTAGTTTACCAAAATTCCGTACCATGCTCTCTACCCCCGTTAGAGATACGCCGACCAAAATTAAGGAATTAATCTGTTGTTTTTGCATGCGCTCATTGTTGACGGGGAAGTTTAAGACAGTAGACCCTGTCTAAATTGAACAAAATATGTAATGCACGTGATCAAGGCCTATACATAGAACAGTCGCGCAACAGTGTAGTATATTAAGCATATTCCTAAATCTAAGCCTAAAGCTGAAGCGTAAGAATGAGCTTATACCTGAGCCTAAAGTCTAAGCCTAAGCAAAAAATTAGTCTAAAGCTTAAGCTTATACTCTATTTCAGTCCCACAAATAACGTTCCGAACTCTGATCTTTACATGCGGCTGGTAAAGTTTGTCAACGTAAAGCAAATTGCTACGAAAATCAGCGCACGGTTTGTGACTCGTTCACTTTTAAAAGCTTAAGAAAAATCAAAGAATGTGTACATAAATGTTTGATTTTCAAACACAAAATAGTGCCACACAAACGTTCAAATGTAAGTTGTACCACCTATCACCGTCACGTCTTTTGTGCAGTGGGGATGCAACAAATATATGAAATTTTGCAATTTTGCACTGACAAAATGCAACGCTGTACGAAATAGCAATTTGTGCTTCGTGTATAATTGAAGAAAGCGAATCAATTGAAGAGATACAAACGTGACTGTGTTTTTTTCGAGTCCGAGAACAGGGTACAGCAGAAATGTTATCATCAGTTCATTGCAGAAATCGACCATTGGCTGTTGCCGGTGTTCCGGGCGCCGTTAGAATCATTTTTGTTTCTAAAAAACTAATTTTGAAACTATTTAATTGCTGAGATTTTTCAAAAGGAACGAACAATGTTGTGATCGTATACTTTGCTGTTTTTGGCTACAAAATGTAACTTCACCTACGCACGCATTGTTCAGGTTCCGGTATTAGATTTGGTAACCCGTCAGTTTCGGATTGATATTCTTCACCGGTTGCGCTCTGCGAGGAAATGTCAGAATTGATAGTTTACGCGACGCTATACTTTTGATGACGTCCGGCGCCGTCCGCCGCCGTACGTCACCGTGCGGTATCGTACGTGAAATACTCACGCACAATACCGTATGGTGACGGGTGACGCCGCTACCGGCATAATGTAGTGAAATAAAGTAAGAAGAGTGCAGTAAGAGGAGGTCCCTATTTTGAGTCCCAATCAATAAGAGCCTGAATCCCTAATGGACTAGGCTGCTCTAATATATGCTACGGACACAAAACAACTCGCGTAAACTTTATTAAACGCTGAAAAAACATAAAGAAATATGACAATCATCAATGTTTTGGAATAAGTCATTTCTGCCCAAAAGAAAGAATATAAAAGGAACGGAGTTGATTTTCACTGACAAGGGTGAATTAAAAATAAATCAGTCAGTTTATCGAATAAAAACACAATGCAGTCACCCTATGGAGGCGCAAAATTAATTTTCACCGCAGTGTTTGTGATAACGGCCAACACATAGAACTGAGAGTCACAAAAGTAGTGTAAAGCTTATTCCTAAGCGCAAGCCAAAGCCTAAGAAAGAACTAGTCTGGAAACTTATTAAAGCTTTACTCGATTGTAGCCCGTAGAAAAAAGTTCTGCCCTGATCTTTCCATGGGTCATGATAAAGTATCAATGGTCAGATGAGTCAATCAGGAAGATCAGCCTACTTCAATAGAAATTTTGGTCCCATAAATTTTTTGCACATGAGTAGTCTGGACCATGTATAGAGAAGGTCCTTCCCAAGTTCCCGGGTAATATCTCGAAATACCAGACAGTTGCGTTCTGAAAATTTAAGAAAGGGGTGAGATTTCAAAGCGATTTTTTATGTGTATTACAGAATAGAAATTAAAAATTCGTAAATAGGAAAGAACATTATCAATTATATCTTTAAAATTTTTGTGTATGATGGAATCTGGGTTTTATCAAATCAACAAAACACCAATTAAAATATAAAGACAGAAATTGTATAAAATTATTACGCAAAAACTCTTATCCCCAAGTGCCAAAGGTTGCGTCAAAAATTGCAAGCGCATTCTAAACATTCGTTGGAATATGAACGAATATCCAATATTAATTCTAGCATGAAATACTGGAAATATATTCAAATGTAGCAACAATGTAAACATTTTGCTGGTTACATCACAATTTTCTCGAGTCCCAATTAACAATCCCAGCAGCTAGAATAGCCTTAAAAGTGAAACTGCCGATTTCTGAATTTTTTCAGGATAAATACGAAGTTTAGCGAAATACTGATATGCGAAATTTTCTAGCGTCGAATTATTGAGCTCTACACGCAAAATAAATTGTCTTAAAATTTACACACTCTCACTTTGTTAAAGTTCCAAGAGATTAATATCTTGTATTTCAGACATTAATAGCCTTAAACAGTTCAGAATTTTTACCTAAAGTTTATGTCTTGGATGTATTTCAGTTATATATTTAATCACATTCCTAGTGGAGGTTCATTTTTTCAATTCCGATTGTGATGTTTGTAGTAATTGCAGAAATTTATAGTCGGGAAGATGACGTCAGGGTGGGCGAGCTCGGTCACTAGGTCAACCTCAAATTCTTCCGTCAGGGAGTCATTGTGTAATGTTAAGTCGCGCATGCACGTGCACTTATAGCACTAAAGAGAAGATATCGGCCGCATGGTGTAATGGGTAGCGCGCTTGACTCTCGAGCGAGATCTGCAAGTTTCGATTCCTGGCGTGGCCATATGCTTCGGAAAAATTAAGGTGACAACCCAAGTAGATCGTCGCGATCGTTCTTGTGGAAAGGGATCGTCCCGACCGTGCAGTTCTGACAGAGGGAAATGGGAACCGTTTTCGGTGCCGCATTTCAATATTTATATGCAATTTATTTCTCGTCATAGACTTTTGAATTCTTCATTTGTCAACTCGCACTTAGCTTATATTTTGCGCATGCCTTGAACACTCACTTTTCAGCCTGTGGTTGAGAGGCTAGTAGGAGATCTATGATCGTTGAATTATCGGTATTCGGGCGCAGTTGTTAAGATTGGTCTTGGTGTTGTGCTGCGTCGTTATGGAATAGGCTGACTAAAACAGACGCAAGAATGCAATTATCAATTCGTAAATGGTTATGAAACAAGGTACTTGGAGCAAGAATAACACTGCAAATATATTGTTAAAACTTGTTTGCGTACTGTGTCCAATTATATTTGTTTAGGTTATCACTCTCAGATATATGTAATTCTCAAACTGACTGTTTCATTATGGCTTTCGGAACGACATTACTTAAGCTGGCAATATCTCCGTTAGTGTTCTTGTATGTGGTATCTCCTATTGCGTTGTTTTGCTTTCCTGCGATTCATAAGGCCGCAATATTTATGAACTTACGTAAGTTATTCAACCTTTAGTAAATACGTAACAAGTACGTGAATTTAAGCGGGCTGCGTAACGCAGGGGTAGAGCACATGCCTCAGAATCCTAAGGCCGCTAATTCCATTCCCGCTCTGTAGCTCCGCTTTTTCAGCTGGTTAGTTTAAAGGGTCTGAAGTCCCGATTTTTACCTAGAGTGACTGTAGCTAAGATGTGAAAGTCTTTGCGCTGGGCTCTTTCTACTAGCGTGCGTCGTTATGAGTGTAATAGTTTGAATTTTAGTTAACTATCCATTTGGTGACTTCTCAAACCTCACACATTTCAATGTTTCCGAACAAGGAAGACGGTTGTTTATAGATGTTGAAGATGGTGATCGCCTTGGTGCTTGGTATGTTTAACATTTATAATTCGTATAAAGTTATTTAGATATAATTCGTATAAAGTTATTTAGATAGGCTGATATTTGATATATAGACAGTTTATTACTAGCAACTTACGAAAGCCAAACAGGTATGTTTACAAAATTCTTCTTTTATACGCCCACGTGCTTGTGAAAAACGAACCAAGATTAACTAAGCAAACAGTATCGAAAACAATAAATGAATAAACCACCCAAAATATAAGCACGAAGTGGTTGCGAGCAGAAAAATTTTCACACATCAGTTGTCATCAGATGAGATGGAGTGTCTGTGCATCTTCTTCAAATAGTCAAGTTTGCAGCTAGCTATCGTTCATTTGATGTTTCAATTTGACAATTTCGCACGAATATAGGTACTATTACTTTAATTACGTATCGATACAAACAGCTTTAAGTGCTGTTAATGTTCCAAGAGTTAACTGAAACACATAAGTTATGTACTGCCTCTATTCCTACAGTCATCAAAAATGTGTACCTATGCATTCTATACATGGCATTTCATTGGTTTTTATTTTCCCTGCGTTTTTTATATTTGCAGTGTTGAATCCGTTATGATAAGTCTGTATCAGAGTTTTTTCAGGCATATTTTAGCCAGGGGGAGATTTTTCCCTAACTCTCAAGACAATTCTGATCTCCTACAGCCCTTGGCCAGCAAGGAAATGCCAATTATACTTTACTTGCATGGAAACGGATTTAACAGGTATGTTAATTATTATTATATATAAATAAATACAGCATAAACACAAGTTCGGGTTTCTCAAATATGCTTGAACTATCAAATACCATATAATACAATGTATAGATGTGGTCATTGCGCGATAAGTTATAGTGTGCAACAGATTAGATAGACTAGGTGGCTTAATTATTTGGATAATCATGATTTCTTTATTGGAATTTTGATTTTATAATATGTAAGTACTTATCATTAGCATTTTTGAAACTTAAAGATAAACATCTAAGTATGTTGCCAATGCACATTGTTTAATTGATATGTCAGTCAAATAAGCTCAATTGATTAAAGCTTGCTCCGAGATATACGTGTATATATTTGTCAGTTTCAAGACTCGCGCTTGCTATTATTCATATCATTTTGCTTTGTTTGCATAAGTTTTTTGCTCTGAATACGTTTCTGTTATTCATTTTTAGTTCCACCAATTTTGTCATCACAATAGCTAACACATTGGGTAGATTTTGCACTTGAACAAGTCCCGCTTTTATACATAAATTATAAAATTTAATTTTGTTTTACTTTAGGGCCCACAAACATCGCGTTTCATTATACAATGTGATGACGGAAGCAGGTTTTCAAGTAATAGCTATTGATTATAGAGGTTAGCATTGTAGTTTTTGTATTGAGTGCGTTTTTATTGAACGTGGTTCTATGTTCATGTGATTATAAAATTAGAAAAAGGTTTGATGTATGTGTCTTGCCTTCATAGGTTTTGAGTCATGAGTTCCATATTCGTTTCAGGCATTGAAAAACCGATGTTTGTTTTGGTCAAAGTTGAATTCAAGCTGTTTGAAGAATTGGAAATTTTATATTTGAAATGGAATTTTGGATGAGAATAAAAATTGATATTTTTGTCTGTAGCTGTTGCTTTGTCTTTCCCCTTTTGATTGCGAAATGCGGTATTTTTTTGCTTCAAGTATTTCCTGCTGCGCTTAAAACTCAGTTGTATACAAACTCCACGTGAAGCTTTCGGGTACATTACAGTCTGTAAACCTGTTTTTGGTCAGTACTATGACGCTAGTTTGGTCATTAAAACTATGAATATTTGATTTTATTGTTTTTTGCAGGTTACGGAGATTCAACTGGATCACCCACAGAGGAAAATTGCATTAACGATATTGTTACTGTGTATCGTTGGTTACAAACACGTGCTGGTGGCAATAAAATAATGGTTTTCGGACATTCCTTGGGTACAGCGTACGTGGACTTGACTTTTTACTAAGTTTTAGATGACAGTAGATTTTTTTGGAATGTTTCAGTTGAGCAAATATCGTTTCAATCACAGGTATTGGTTAGTTTTAACTTATAACGGTATCTAAACAGAAATTCAAGTCTTCTCGTCGATGGATGTTATTAAAGTTTTGTTTTTGTTGGCTTTGTTTTGATGTTTCCGTTGCAAGCTGTTGTCTGGTGTGTGTGATCTGCCAATCATACTTTATTGTAATTTTGTAGTTTGTCATTTTGCAGATATAGTTTTAGTCGTCCGGTGATGTTTATTGCACATGTCTGATTGTTTCAGGCTTGGCAGCGGTGCCATGAGAAAGTTGTGTCTTTCAGGTAATTTAGTAATCTTTTGTTTTTTCGATAGTTGATCCTTATCCCAAATGCAGATAGCATTTATTACTGGTTAGTGCCTGCCAGTAACAGGTGTTACACGAATTGTAATCACCGGCAAGGCAAGAACTTCTAAACATTAATGGTTTTCATATTTTCACTGGCGAAATACGTACATTTAGCATTGGATGATTAAGTTGTAAATTTTTGTCGCTGGGATAAAAGTTAAAGAACAGTAATTTGTAGAGTACATTTGTCAAATTTATTCATCTTTCGGGATGATTTCTGTGTTTGATTGAAATTAGCTGCGATATACATTCGAAGTGACGGTTATTAGTTTACTTTGAAGACAATTTTATTTGGTTCCTGATATCAAGTCGTACTAGGGATGTCTGAAGATTTTCTGGCATTGACTTTTCAGAGTACAGCCACGGTCAGAATTAATTGTGCAGTAACTGTGATTGCTACTGCGCCTGCGGTACCGATAATATAATCGCAGTAGACTTTCCTATGATCGCAACTAGTCGCGTCTAGAAACGCTATTGCAGCCGAGGTTCTGACCGCGACTCTTGCGGCGTTTACATGCAATCGAAAATTAACAACTAGACAAGCATGATGCGGTCGCAGTTATAGTCGCAGTAACCATGAAAGTTCACAAATTGTGTTGGCCGGCTATTGCGAGCGAGAAACGAGCACTCGTAATCTGAAAATCGGTTTAGAGCGCAGTCGCTATTGCACTTAATTCTGTCTGTAACTGTAATTTAAAGTGTATAATACGTTTTAGGTGAATGCCCAGCTGCGTTAGTCCTTGAATCACCAATGAACAACTTTACTGCAATCGTTCGTGAAATACCAATTGCCCGGGTAAAGCCAAGTTTTATATTTGTTGTGTTTTTGTACGTTGTTTTGTTTTAAATACAGCAAACACAAACTTTATGATTAAATAGTCCTTAAAACGAAATCTGCTTTCGTATCGATTGCCCCTGTGCAACAGCGTTTCCACGTATCATAGAACCACAATACATGACTAAGATGATATTCTCATTTTAGTGTTCAAAATTTTTGTTTTGAAATTTTAGCATTCGCAATTTGAGAATACAGGAACCTTGAAAAGTTTCATTCCCGTTGATAATCCTCACAAGCCCGTTTAATGCATACTTTAGGAAAACTGTGTTGTGCACAATTACGTTACTGGATGGGTTGTATTAATATGTTTGATAGTATTTTACATTGTTTTTAAGGTGTTCAAAATTTTGCCATTTTACGACGCAATGCTTATTGATGTGCCACGAAAACGTCTTAAAATTCATTTGAATACTGATGAAAAGTAAGCTACAACAGAGTTTAATCATTCATTATAGTATAAGAACAAATAATTTTGGTCCTTAGTTTAACATTAACATAGCATTGATGGTAACTTTTGGACAAAGGCGAGTAATATAAAAGGCCAATGTTACTTTAAGAGGAGTAATAGTAGATTAGGCGTATTCCTAAGCCTAAGCTTAAGCGTTGCAAAATGAGTTCCTAAGTCTAAGCCAAAAAATGTACTCTAGAATCTAAACCTAATCTTTTATAGACCCACCAGAAACCTGGACGCCCCTTAAAGTAACATGGACCATATAAATTATAAATTAGCAGCTGGCCTTGATGCATTTTACGCCGTTGATACATTTCGGTGATAGATATCAATAGCAGATTTTGTTTTTCATATGAAAGTCTGCTATATACATAAGGGGTGAAGCTGAAGAAAAACCCAAAATTGGCCTAATGGACAAACACAGAAGCCATGTCTTTCCCATATGGAGCCTTTATGGTCGATTTAATCTTCAGAGCCATCTGGGGCAGCGTGGTCCCTGCGAAGGAAGGGCCATGGTGCTCCCTGCTGATCGCTGATAAGCCAGCCACCACCATTAGCCGGGTGGATCTGAGTAATTATTCTAAAACCTTATTCGCACGTGGAAGTTTTTTTGAAACGAGAACTCACGGCTGTAATTTCCAAGTGCAAGTTTTTGCATTCAAAACGTGAAATTGCAACGTGAAAATACAAATTTTTGCAGCGAGAACGTGTAATGGCAAGTTTTTAATGGGGTTTCGAATTAAACTTGCATTGGCAACTTGCAACCGGTGAATCGTGCTTAAAACAAATTTAACTGTTCGTTGGTGCTATCATTGTTTCAGTATAGCTGATATAACTTGCCCGATATTGATATTTCATGCAGAAGACGACGACGTTGTCCCTTATAGATTAGCTGAACATGTTAGTTTAAATGGTCTAGTGCAAGATTTGTAGTACAATATGTGATAAGAAATCTGTTTTTATTTTTGAATTGTGCAACTGCGTGTAACTCTTTAAGTTGTATAATTGTGTCGGCATTAATTCAGAAAAATTTTGTCATGTCCTCTGTTTACCATCAGCTTTGTCTATTTCCTGAATTTTAGTTTGAAATTCGTACAACTGTGGAACGTTAAGCGCTAAAAAAGCATGAAGTGTACGTCAGATAAAGTTTTGTTGTTAAATACAGCGCCTTGTTTATGTATTTTCAACGTAATTTTAATATTTTTCTTTGTGTGGTGAGTTGTTCTTGATTTGTTTTTGAACATTTTGTTTTAGTTGTATGAAGCGGTTGTGGCAAGAATACCGAAACAATGGAGTCAACTCGTGATGTACCGCAAGCAACGCGGGTACGCTCATATAGACTTGTGGAAAGACCCAGATTTTGGTCAACGATTACGGTAAAAGTGATAGTGTTGTCTTCAGCCTCGTCATTTTTATCAACAGTTTTGTAGTTTCTATTAGAGTTAATAGCTTGTTTTAAATCAAAACGCCACCTTAACTAATAAGCAGCAATTTATTAACTTTGATGCAGTAATTCGATAATCATCGGCTGACCTTAGGTTTCTAAACAACGCGGAGCAAAGTCATAGGTACTAAACTTAAGTAAATTGACGATGTAACTCAAAATCAAGTTTAACTCACATCTCTGCAGTGCAACCATTACCCTGTATCACTCAGTTCTGATACAATTATTATTGTATTTTTCACCGTGGCATTTTCTAACTTAATTAAGAAAAACGATGAAACTAATAGTTAATTTTAAGTCATGTCTCTACGACCCAGCCAATGCCCTCTGTGTGACTTCTGCTACAAATGGTATATATGTTTCGCCCTGGCAGGAGAAATGTGGTCTAAATGAACTTCATGGCAAATAATGTTACTATTCTCATTTTTTGCATTGCTTTTGTGTAAGTTACATAGCTGAAAATATTTTAATAAAATGTACAGAATGTATAAATTTATGAGTTAGATGCACCGCGACTTCAGGTATCACAACCCTAATTTTTGAATCAATGTATAGAATAGGTTTCGAGTAATCTCGTCTGTCAATCGGCGATAGGTGCAGTACAAATTTAAAAATTTGTCTCATAGTCTCTCATGTTGAATAATAACTAATATTTTTTATGTTATGGAAATTATTTTACGTTTTGTTTTAGAGACTTTTGGGCAATTGCAAATACTGCTGATCTCGTTCCTGAGTCGAAAAATTTGCTAGTTTAAATCTGGTGCGGTTGTTTTCGAACAAAGCCTCGATGCAGTTGATATTAAAAATGGCTGTGATATTAAGTTATTCCTTTTTAGTTTTTCAGTCTGTGTCACTTCTATGCAGTGTTGCTTTTTTCGGTAGAATTGAATTTACGGGAGAAGACGGGTTTTTCGTTTTTAAATGCAAATACGGTAATGGATTCTAAATTTGATGTTTTAATGGTACTAAGAGAATAACTTGACTCACTAAGTATATTTCAAGATTTGACAACACATGACAAGCATACGGTACACGGTGTAAAAGTGTTAGATGGATGAAAAATGGCATATGCCAGATAGTTCGCCAAGTACTTCTAAGTTTGTGTTTGGCAAAAAATCAGCTAACAGGATTTTGTAATTTCATTGTTATACATGAATTTGATCACAAGTTTAGCTGTAATTTAGGTGTTACGCAGCTGAGAACTGAGTATGTTGGATCAAGCAACATGAACAAAATTACAGAAATCATGTTGAGAAGCAAAAATTTCGCGACTAAGATAAGGCCTCGTTTGCGGCAACAGAAATTACGTTTGCTTCGAAATCAGTTTTATCACAGGTACATGAAACACAAGCCGCAAAAACGTCTGGTATATCCAATCAAGCAGATATTATAAAATTTAATAAATCAGCGCTCCTGACGCTTAAGTGAAATTTGTTCCGAATGAGAGGCGTGCTAAAACCCAGATTCCGACAGTATTTCAGAGCGTGTAAGCTTGATGTCATGTTTTGTAGATGGTGTAATTGAAAATTATGGCGAAATTAATTTATGTATGTCTGTGTAGAATTTGAACTTTATATTGACTTATTTTGTTGTCCTCTTAGAGTGCAACGAATTTCTGGCCAAAGCGTATTTTGAGAACAATAATGTTATTTGAGGAAGCAGCCTGAGATCGTGTATTAATAGTAGGCTTAGTCATTCGTAGCTTTTGAACTGATTGTTGTGCAGCCCTTAAATTGCCATCGTTACATTCGACGTGTGATTGTGAAGGTCGTAACAACGTCTGTTTTGACAAAGTCCCTAAAGGTCTATTACATTTACCATTTTTTAATTGTTTTTAGTATGTTGCTTTATAGTAATGTATGTTGCGTTATGTAGTAAATTTCTAGTTTTCACCCACGTTTGAGCAGAAACGGTTGTGTATATCCGCGATATAGTCTGAAATATACACTACAAAAATGGTGAGTCAGCTTGACTCTCTCCGAAATAGGCTTTTCTGGACTACACAAACTGAGTCAAATTAGATTCCGCCGGAGACAAACGTGCGACTCAACGAGTGGAATTTGAGTTCAGTGGAGTCGAATTTTGACTCAGTTTGTGTAGTCCGGAAATGCCTGTTTCGGAGAGAGTCAATTTGACTCCCCATTTTTTGCAGTGTAGGGTTAATGTTACTTTAAGGGGCTTAACAGTAATTCCGAAGTCTCTGCGTAACGATAAGCCACGTAAACAAAGTTAAGTTTAAAGCCTAAGTTTACGTCTGGATCGCATTATAACTTGGACAGCATAGAACGTGTTGTCTATGTCGATTCGACATCCGCGAAAAATGTGATGTAAATATTGGGTAATGAAAAATGTCATGTTATTTACTAGCAAAACAATGATCTTATGTTTGTTTTATCCAAGTAACCATCTGTCACATATTACCGTGGGACATTTATGTGAATATATAATATTCCAAAGTTGTGCCTAATATAGAATGTCACATCAGGATAGGAGACAACTCAGTTGTTTTAAATTTGATTAGTTCAATTTTGGATGTTTTATTTGCTCAGAGTTAAAAAGAAGCTGAAAATAAATTTTTGACATTATTTAGCAGATTACTGTAAATGTTAGCAATTTCAAGACCAATTTTATTGCCTGATTTTGCTCAGGCGCTCCGGCAAAATTTGTTGACTTATTCATTTGTGTTTTATTATTTTATAACCGATTTCTCCCATTAGACGCTTAAACTATGATGTTGTATATGTCGTAGACCAATTTGCTATTCAGGCCAATTGCTATTTGGCCTATGCATCTGTCGAAACTGAGCTATAAATTGAATAGCAGTTTAGACCCGGCCGTACTGCTATTATCTAAAATAGCAGATTGGTCCAGGTCCATTAAAAATCGGTCTGGGTAGCCGACTGACCTTCGACATATATACACAAGAAATGAAAATGTACTGTCATTTTATTCAGTTTTCAACAAAATTTAAGCTATTTTTAATAAGAGATATGCAATGAAGTAATGGCATCGCCTGCTGCTTCCGAAACTGCTGGTCAGCTATTGCTGTCGCAAGAAGACCAAATCAAACAAGTAAAATAGCTTATGTTTTGATGGTATATTAATGTTGTTAAGCCTGATTTTTGCATTTTTACTTTATAATCAAGCAAGAAAACTGTTAATTTTTTAAGGAAAATTAAAACTTTAATTTTTTAAGAAAAATTAACAATGAAATTTTCAGTGAATGCTCGCATCTCAAGTTCTGAATTGTTTGCCCAGGATAAGTTGTGTTCTTATAAGCCGTTCATCGATTTGACGACCGGCCGGAGCAGCCATCCCCTATACCCCCATTTGGTGGGCCCCCATTCCTAAGAAGGGGCCAACATCCTAAGAAGATTTTAAATAAAAAAAATTTGAAAAATATTTTGATCATCGCAAGGAGCCCCCACAGACATGGAAGCGGTAGGGCAGGGGTAAGGTGGGGCGCAAGGACTGTGCCCCGCGTGGCGGGGCTTGGCAGAAAATGACGCAAGCGGGGCATGACATGGCGGGGGCACGAAATCGCGGAAATGAGGCAGGTTTGAGCTCTAACGAAAAGCACCGAACTTGGTCAGTTGAAATATTTGTTTCACTTGTATCTATATTCAACAATGTATTAAACGAAATATATATTCAACAAGGCTTTTCGCTGTTTCGTGTGTAATATACAAAAAAATCACACTCAAAAATAATTTTCGGATGCTTTATGTTGATTCCAGTCCGAGATACCAGCAATCCCTTCATGTAAAGAAAGAAATACGAGAAATAATTCCGAACTCTAGCAAGGGCGGTCCGTCGAATTCT
Organism: Enoplolaimus lenunculus; assembly: GCA_030248215.1. Lineage (NCBI taxonomy): Eukaryota > Metazoa > Nematoda > Enoplea > Enoplida > Thoracostomopsidae > Enoplolaimus > Enoplolaimus lenunculus. Next base: position 13,327 of record JASANG010002394.1, read on the forward strand.
GATTGCGCAAATTCCGACTCAAAACGACTGCCGATTCCGATTCCGGTTGCACAATCAATCGGAATCAGAATTTCTACATTTTAATTTTAGGCCTACATGTTGTGATATGTTGTATAAATATTCAGTATCATTTATCTATTAAATTGTTTTAGATAAGTTAATTTAGCAATAATTGATTGCAGTTTAGCTGTACAGAGCCAAAAAATGATGCCAATTTGTTCATACGGCGTTTTTGAGAATTGTTGCCAGCCAAACAGACACTATAAATCAATATTATGCTTGTGTATGCAAAAATTATCCGTATAGTCACAAATTTTGTAGTTCGGATTCCGGTATACATTTGCGGTTCCGATTCCGATTCCGGTATAATCCGGTTCCGCTTTGCGCATCTACTGAGTCACCCCCTCCTATTTTTAGTGATTGTTATGAAGTTGGTTTTTTCTTACAGTTCAAAGATTTCCTTATTTCGTACAACGAGCTCACCGAACGATGCTTTGTTGATTGTGTGAAAGATTTTACATCCCGGAAAGTGACAGCTCAAGAGGTTTGTGTCGTTTGAATTTTTTTCTTTAATTTTAAACAAAAATTTTAGTAGTCTTTTAAGGTGTAGCAAGTGTCCACAACGTGGTTTTAGACAAGATTAATCGTTTTAAGTGGATTTTTGTGTTTTTAACACTGTGTGTATTGCGTTGTTCGTTCGCCATCTTGTTTAGAGAACGATACTGCTTGAAGCATGAAATTTATTTGTGGGTTTCATTTTAAAAAAATTTTTAAGAAACGAAATTTAAAACATTAAAATTTGCACCCCCGTGAATAGAGTGAGAGTGGCCAATGTTACTTTTAGGACAGTAATAGTAGATTAAGCGTATTCCTAAGACTAACCATAAATGTTGCAAAAGTGTATGCCTAAATCTAAGTCGAAAATGTAGTCTAGAATCGAAGCCATCTTTTGAACAGACCCACCGGAAACCGGGACGGCCTTAAAAGTAACGTGGGCCGAGTGAGGAGTTAGAAGTCGATAACCCGCTGTATGTACGGGTTTGATTTGATTGAGTTGGTGTTAATTTTGCCATCATTTTTCTGGTTACCGAGCGTATCAGTTTCAGGTCTGAATCGTTTCAGGCCGAGATCGAATGAGGTTTAAGACGTAACTGAGAAATTAATCAATTTAGTACCGTTTATCTTTTGAGATATCCACATTTTAGCCCCTCAGTCTCGATTCATATTGCTGAATTAGGGTTTTTTATGCTCATGAGTACCAAAATAACATTTTTACAGCCTAATTTGGCAATATAAAGCGAAACTATTACTTTATTGTTATGACAATAGCTGACATAGGCGTTTGTTTGTTTTTGCTCAAAAAGTAAAGTAATTACTAATGTCGGTGACTTAAGTAATTTACTTAAGTATAACTTAAGTAAATATATATACTTAAGTAAGATTTCAGTAACCCAGCCATTGACATGTAGTAGCATACCGGAACTGGATATCGAGCTATCCGCGTTGGCTCCGCCCCAATTATGCTCCATTAAAATATGAGTAATTTAACAACAACGTAATTAATAGAATTTATATGATCAGTCTGCAGAGACAGTTTCAGTTAGTCTTCAAATTAAAACTTTCAAAGTCGAGAAAAATTCATGTCCTAGTTTTTTTAATTTCTTATGGAGCTGCCAGATCCGCACCGCCCTGTGGGGCTGCATGGCGCCCACAGCGCACTTACGTATATATCTGTTAGCCTGCTAATGCGATCTCCAACTCGCTATAGCTGCCATGGCCCATGTTACTTTACGGGGCGTCCAGGTTTCTGGTGGGTCTATAAAACAGTCGGTTTAGATTCTAGATTACATTTTTTGTTTAGGCTTAGGCTTACGAATACGCTTAATGTACTGTTACGCCCCTTAAAGTAACATTGGCCGTTACCATCAATACTGTAACATGCTAGAGTGGGGGCTGCCAAATATTTCTGCGTGGGAGCGAATTGTGATGATTAAAATATTTTTCAAGTTTTTTTGTTTAAAATTTTAGTGTGGAGGACTCTCTTTGATGATTGCCCATCCAAATGGGGGGTGTGGGTTTGCTGCTTCGGCCCTGGTTACCATGGTATATGATAAGTTACAGTTGGCCTACAGCTGGTTTACGTCATTAAAATACTGCCTGTTTTTTGCTCGACAGGACGGTTGCACTTCTCGTTGCCTCGACAAATACTTGAAAATGACACAACGGATTTCGTTACGATTTCAAGAATATCAAGTACAGCAAACTGAAGCCGCATTATCAACTTCGTCTCGTCCTAGTGGCTTATTAGCTGGGAAATAACGTTTAGAGTGAATGGGTTTGTTTTCATCTGGGCTCCAACTACGAAGCAAGGATGGTGCTAGAAAACATTGAGTGTTTGCAGTTTTATTTTTCATGTGGTACTTAAACCTTTGATTTTTGTTTCGAAGGCACTGTTACTAGGCTACAGCCGTCGCTCTGCGTTTGGCTCCAGTAGAAAATGGAGCGTCGGTTTCTGCTCTGGTAGAATTTTTGTTGGAGGTTTTGGCAATTTTGGTGGCGAAATTTTTCGCAATGTTTCTAAACGATATTGCAATAATATTGTTTGTTTATGTAAAACTGTGGCGATGCATTAACCATAGTAAACGATTAGTTTTTGGTGATTTATTAATGTCAATTTGCTGGTCAAAGTGAATTATTAAGCAATTTTATATTCAAAATTTTTAAAAGTTTCAACGGCTAGTGACTCAAAATAACGGACACAGAAACGAAAAACTGATACGTAAGAGCTGTCCTGGTGTCTCTGCTGTGGTCCTGTCCTGCTGTTCCCGCTATTTCACTTCAGTAAAATCTGAGCTCACAGCAGAAATGATTACATTTAACCACTTCACACTTTGTTGTCCGACAACGTGACGGCCTTCGAAGTATATTGGCCGAAACTTTTATACTTCATTATCCATTTTCATCTGTATTGGTTTGCCTATCCGTTACCCCTATTTGTGAGCTTTTCTGTCTAAACTTCTTTATCAGCATTAGCTGTGAAAATTCAGCATATTTTTAGGTTGTATATTTGTTGCAATTCCATATCCAGTAGTGCAACATTATTGTACGTTATGTGAAATTAGTAAATTTCTTTTATCGTTATTTGTTTACGCAGCTCAGGTATGTTGCGAGTAGTAGTTTGGAATCATTGCTTGCTTTTGACCTTTCCACATCGAAGTGGTATTAACACTGAACGCCTACAGTTAAGCAAAGGCGTAAGGGCTACTGCTATGTTCGGAATTTGCTCGGCCCATGTTACGGTAAGGGACGTACAGGTTTCTGGTGGGTTTGTAAAAGAGCAAGTTTCAATTCTAGATTACATTTTTTTGCTCAGGCTTAGGGTTAGGAATACATTTTTGCAACGCTTATAGGCTTAGGAATACGCGTAATGTATGGTTAAGTCCTTAAAAGTAACATTAGGCACCCACCTGCTCCATATATACATACATTGCCAGCGGTAAGTTGTTATGTGACCTGGCGTACAAAAAAATCCAAACCCCTAGAAAATCAAACTTCCGCCTAATTTTTTTAGGAAAATTTGGACTCGTGTCCGAATTTTTGTACTAGGGAAAACCTGGCCCCAAGATGTGTGTAGTTTGAAAAAATACGGTTTTTTTGAAAATTTTATTATGAAAAATCGGACCTTATGTTTTTTTAATTTCTAAAACAAGTAAACGTCGTCTGGCCCAGGGCCGGAAATGTTTAACATAAAAGCTTACAAAATTTTATTTTAATGCTACTACAATTACACTGCAATAAATCGTGAGTCAAATTGACTCTCTCCGAAATAGGCTCTACAGGACTACACAAACTGAGTCAAATTCGACTCCGCCAGAGTCAAACATGCGATTCAGTGAGTCGAATTTGACTCAGACGGAGTCGAATTTGACTCAGTTTGTGGAGTCCCGTAGAGCCTATTTCGGAGAGAGTCAATTTGACTCACCATTTTTTGCAGTGTATATTTACGCATGCAAAAATATTGAGCCGGCTTTCTAAAATTTTGAAGAGTAATGGAGGATGCATCAAACGTTTTTAAGACTTTATGGTTTTCATAATTTTTATTTGTAATCGGAACAATTGCTAGCATATCTGTAGTGAAAAATTACGCAATTCATATATTGTACGTGACTTTTAACTAATGTTGAGCGTATACATAACGAATCTTCCGGTATTTCTAAAACGGAAACGGACATCGATTTTTATTGGAAACAAATTATCGGTTACTTCTGCACCGCCCGTCACTTCTGCATGGTCAGAACTACTAGTCGCACGGTACGCGGTCCAAATTCATACCGTGCACTGTCGGGAGTTTGAAATCAGGTTCATAATACCGCTACCGACAGAGGCTACACCCAGTTGAGATTTGGGAGGTGACTTTAACCATGTAAGTATGGTGTAACCGGATATCCGTTTCCGTTATTTTTACAATCCGTTTGCTCCGTGCTTGTAAGCTGTCTACGCCAAAGGATAGAACAGGACCGTGACAGTAGTATAAGTGTGTTGCTAAGTTTACGCGTAAGCGTGAGAATGAGCTTATACGTGAGCGTAAGCAAAAAACTAGTCTTTTTACTCTAAGGCAGTCTCGCAGAAAAACGTTCCGCCCCTGATCATTACATGAGTCACTGTCTCAAAGATGTGAAGCGAATTTAAGATTGCGTGGTTCACAAAATGAACATTCGCAGCCAAAAGTTACTCAAATTGAGAGTAAAACATTTACTAAATGCAAACAAACAAAATAAATATATACAGAAAACTTATAGAAATCACAAAAAAACAATTTGAAAGATCATATTGTGTGTAGTAGCTCGTTGTTCTTATTCAAACTATGGAAACTGTCGGCGTTCAGTTTTAAAGTTTCTTCGAGTTTAAAACCGAATGAGGAATTTATTGATTTTCCTAATTTGTCGATTTAGAATTCGGAAAATTTGGTCCTGTCAGGTGTTTTTGGGAATTTCACAAAAATTTCATTTTTCGCAATATTTTTTTCGAGGCAACGGTAAAAGCGCTGGTATTAGGAAAATCAAATACAGTTAACCAAAGATTTAGTTATTTTACTGGTGTTATTATAATCTCTTTCATCGCTTAAAGTGCTATAACTCTCTTTTATGCCGTTGAAAAACTTAGGATATGCCCAATGTATAGAACAGGGCTATAACAGTAGTATAAGCATGTTCCTAAGCTTTGGTCTAAGCCAAATCTTAGGCGTATGAATATACTTATACTAATGTTAATGCCTTGTTCTATACATTGGCCACATCTTCTAAGTTTTTCGTTAAACAGCATAATAGAGAGTTAATCAATGAGCTTATACCTCTAAGCCTAAGAAAAAATTAGTCTAAAGCTTAAGCTTACGCGATTGTAGTCTCGCAGAAAAACGTTCCGGCCGTGATCTTTACTTGCGCCGAAAATATGAATTGAGATTATGCATCGCCCCTGGTGTCCAAATATTGGGTTTTTAGTTTATCTGTAAATGTGTTACGAAACCATATAAAAATAGACAAAATTTGAAAAAAAGATGTACAAACAGTTTAGCTCACTTGCAAGCTCGCAAATATACAAATGCTAAAATGCTGCCAAACTTGTATATGCGATTCGGTTAAATTCTTTGATGTTTAGGTTTAGGCTTAGGCTTCAAGGAAGAGTTTAGACAGAAAATTTAGTGTTGAAATTTAAATTGTAATCAATGTTTAGCAGCACCTTTGCTATAATCGACTTGTTTGTACTGTAAAACGGCAAAATTTAATAGGCCCATTTATGGAATAGGTGCCGAACTAAGTTGTAGACCTAAGACCTTCGCGGAGATTTAGATTCACACGCTTAGGTTTAGGTTTAGATTAGTATTCGGAACTTGTTCTATAAATTGGCCATATTTAATACGTCATGTACCTTATTATCAAACGTACGCAGACAAATGAAGCCATCAAAATGCTACATTTCATAGTTAATAATGAGCGCACAATGGGAGATGAAAATTTGTGCCAAACTTGAAATTGTCATATTTAACCGGGAACTCTGAGTTTATGCAAGGAATGCGGTAGCAGTTTTCCGGCATAATTGCGACTCAGACACATCTGTGACTCGGTCGCTTACCTACAAGGATGCTGAAATATTTAGGAGGTGCTTACAAGAGTTTTAGTTGACTTACAAACGAGGTTGAAACTTTTCTGGCTGGTTTGCATAGTTTCTAGCGAGGTTGAACGCTCATTCGCTCTCGTCTGGCTGCGAACCCGGGTTTGAGAAAACTTGAAACCGGATGGTTTATACAACAAAAAGTGGTATTTTCATGTAAAATAAGATATTTGACAGATTAATTTCAACATATCTCTATACAGGATTGTGTTGATAAACTTGCTTAAATCGTAGACAAAAATAGTTGTATTTAGAGTAGTAAAACATCTATAACCGTATTCTCAAACGTACGTAGCACCCAACACCCTGTTGGTGATTGGTCTTACAACTTTCAGATCACTGACAGGGGAGCTTAGGAATTAATGACAAATTTCAAATTTGAGTTGCCGTATTTCTGTGCATAATTAGAGATTTGTCACTGTAACTGTATGTGAGTTTGAAAACCTGTTTACCAACTGGTGACAGATGCTATACACATTTGAGAATACGGACCTTAGTTGACACCCTGGCTATAAGATAAATCACAACGGACAAGAAACACACAAAAATTAAAATGTTTCTAGTGAAAACTATTCTGACATTTAATAATTTACTATTGTTTAGATGATAATTGATCAAGGACGGTACTCTATACATAGTGCGTTTACCACTTGTACCAACGTACGAATGTTTTTCAACTTTCTTCCTAAAAGAGGCATTTTACCTTCGGTCCGTGTATAGAACACGGCAGGAGCAGTGGTATAAGCATATTCCTAAGTCTAAGCCTAAGCCTAAGCTTAAGCGTAAGGATGAGCCAATTACTAAACCTAACGCTAAGCCTACACCTAAGCAAAAAAGTTAGTCTAAAGCTAAATTTGACATTATTGCAACCCTGCAGGAACACGTTTCGGCCCTGTTCTACACATGGGCTTTACCTTCCGTGGAACTGATGAGGGAGTTAGTGATATAAATTATATTAATAAAAATGAATTTGCTATACTCATAAACCAAATTAATCAACTGTTGTTATTCTTGGAAAAAATAGTGCATATGGGGATACATTATTTTCTGGTGTTGGCCCCACCAGTGGAAATTTTTGGGTATATACGGTACTGATAAGTCCTTAAGATGTCCATACTCTTGAGTCTAATTTGACTCAGTTTGTGTTTGCTCCGTAGAGCCTATTTCGGAAAGAATCAATTTGACTCACCATTTTTTGCAGTGTAAGTGTGTTCTAAAAACAATTTCTACGATATTTTCTCGGCTATCCAATAATTGTTGAATGTTAGCATTGCCGACAGATCCATGGGGACACAGAAGTACCCCCTCAACAGCGATCAAAATAAACTCGTGTTTATCACACGGTATTTTGTCAGATGGTTTTGGATCCGCCACTACGTAGCTTCATGGTAATGTCCGTGACTCACAGTTTTCCACTGAGAAAATTGGTACATATATTGACTACTGTAAAAATTGCGTTTGGTAACTTTTGCCAGCCCGTCCAGCCCCCGTCAGAAATTTCTAAATCCGCCGCTGTCTAAGAAGGTCCAAATGTTTTAAAGAGGTTGAGTCCCTTGGGCGTAATTTTGCTACGGTCTTACTGCGGCCCATGACTGTGCTTGGTAACTATTCTATACGCTGATCGCCATTGAGTATATATAAATCTACGACAATTCGTCGCTCGGCAACTTGTCAACCAACAGTGTCCTAAAAACAATTTGAACAAATCTCAGCATAATCCTAAAGCTAAGCACAGAGCATAATGATGGACGACAAATTGTCGAATTGATATAATTTCAGATTACAAGTTGCCGCGTGACGTCATGTCAGATGACAAATTGTCGTGATGCCAGCATATATACGATCTACAGTGCCGGATCCAGGATCTCAAAATGGGGGGGGGGGCAAAATTTCACAGGTTTATAAACTTACTTTTGACCCACACACACAAACGACGAACTATTGTCACAAAATTGCTAAGTATATAATTTTTGTCGAGATGCTGTTGGGGGGACCACGGCCGGGGTGGGCCCCCCATGGATCCGCCATTGACGATCTACGCTTAAGCAAAACAAACATTTTTTCGACGCATACCATTAGCAAATGCGCATGAGAGCAAATGTAGACTGTAATCACGGGCCGTATGTTCAAATGGCTATAGGGACGTGGACGTTCGCAAACAGGAACACTATTTCCATGTTCCAAAGATTTCCTGAACCGAAAGCGTTTATAAATTGTGTTTCATTCACACGGTTCAAAAGTACAAGACCTATCACCAACTGAAGATTAACGCTATAAACAGTTGAGAATACGAGCCAGATTCGCAACGGTCTGTGACGGCATTTGCACTGGTTCAATTGTGTAAGTCTGGTGTTTCGCTGGTAATTTATGCAGGGTTGAACGTCCGCTGGTTTTGATTGAAAATTAGCTGCTGATTGTAAACTGGTACCGATTTCACCAGCGTTTTTTTCCTGTAAGGAATTGCCTGAATTAAACGGCTTCGTAAAAAGCCCGAAGACATAGAAAGCTTCATCATTGTAAGCTCATTTGAGCCGCAGCAATTGTTAGCTCTTGCGGTTTGAGGAGCGGGCAGATGGATCCTCAATTCATCATTGCTGTTGCATGATTGTGTATGTGTGTTTGTTGATCGCTACCAACAGCCTGGGATACGCCTGGACCGCCTGCGATGTTCGATCCAGGATGCCATTGCGCCGTTGGGTCTGGCTGAATGCCTGGGTTAGCAACCGGGACCGGCGGAGGAGCCATTGGTTGTGATCCAGGCGGGCCAGATTGAAATCCAGACGCTGCTGCTGCAACATGATGCGCTGCCATCATCATCGCGTACGATGGATATTGATTAGCGGCAGCGGCCGCTGCAGCAGCAGCAGCGTTTGACTGGTGAAGTCCGGACGCGGTTGCTGTGGCTCCTGGATGCCCGGTTTGGCTAAAAAACATATAATTGTTATAGATTGTCACCGAAAACTTGGATATGAAAAATATCAAGCCTATGTATCTGAAAAAGAAAAATTTCCAACCGGAACTGACAGGTATCTGGATATAGACCGGCCAATGTAAAGAACAGGTGCGGAACAGTATTATAATCATATTCCTAACCCTAAGCCTAAGCCAAGCAAAAATATTCTAAAGCTTAAGCTTACTTTTTTCTAGTCCGGCAGGAAAACGTTCCGCCCCTAATCTTAACATGGGCCAGTATCTAGATATAGAAAAATATCCGACACCCATCCCAACCAATTACTTGTAATTTGTTTTCATACAGGCTTCGCTGGACGAGATATTAGCACACAAGGTACTTAATTTAAGTTAAGGTACAGAATTACGCAAATCATTAGTTTAAACTATTAAAATCTTTCTAAATCCATCAACAGGAACAAGACTTTCCTTAGAGTAATTGATTTTTTAGTTAAAGTTTAGTAAAATTATATACTTATTTTCAATAAATGAATATGTGTTTGGGAATACTCACTTTTGAAACGCAAGCTGATTAGCTGCAGCCGCTGCATGCCCCATTGCCGAGTACGCGTTGTGATGGTGATGATGTGCAGCTGCTGCGGCAAAATTGAACGGATCGCCTGCCATTAATATGTCTGAAAAATTCATTAAGCCCTATTCACACGTGCAAATTTTTGCTGCGAGAATTGGCTGCTGCAAATTGCGCACAGAACTTGCATTTTTTATCAACCAATGAGAAAGCGGATGCAATAAATTCGTTGAGCTTGCATAGTTATTCACACATGTGAACTAAGTTCTTTACTATAATTATTTAATGAATTATTTGCAGCTGCAAGGTTTTCGAACGGGATTGTGCACAAAACATGCAAGTGCAAGTTGCAGCTGCAAGTTCTCGCAGCAATAACTACGTTTGAATAGGCTTAAAGTTAAAAATTAGTTTTAAAATTGTATACATAAAAATAAAGATTAACTTGCGAGAAATATTTGTTTTGAAAAATATATATCTACGGAATTTGTACAGTTTTCCTCTCGTAAGCATAATGCTTAGCTTTACGCCTAGTTTTCTGCTGGTCTCATGATTCTACTTTAGGTACAGATTAATAATAACAAGAGTGGATGATGTATACATTAGCAAGAGTGAACAACTGGGTACATTCTGTGTAGGAAAAATGTGCCCGGCACGCTTTTCGCTTTGGCCACCCTTTTATTTAGAGTGACGTACAACCTGCGCAAAGCTACTTTATGTAACCGGCATCAAAAATGCTCCGCTTATTGTTTAATTTAGAGGTATTGCATGTGATTGCAACCCTCCCACCCCCTCAAAATAGGCGGTCGGCCAAAAACGCAACGCCCGGTGGTACATTATGTACCATTCACAGCCCCAAAAGTTGCACACTCTTGTATGATGCACTCTTGTATGATGCACTCTTGATAATAACGATGTTTGTACGTTGTATTTTACCTGTGGTTTTCATTTATTTTTTCACTTTTTATTTTCAAGACTGAAAAAAATTCTGGCAAAGCTATTGCTTGGCAGCAGGCTTTGACTCTGTCAATATTTTGGGAAAGACTACAATTTTACACTCGAATTGCGACGAAAGTGTATCAAAAATAGCTTTGATATCATCTTTCGGGCTTCGCAATTATGGCCGACGCCCTAGTATTTGTAAGACCGGCCAGACCGCCTTCCTGCATAGTTTCATTGTTTAAAATTAAAAAAAATTGAAATTTACTTCTTGAATAGAGATCGGTCCCATGATGGTTCATCAACGGATTCATAGTTACCTCTGGACTGTAGTTGGTCGGACCTAAAACAAAAATTAGCGTACATTCAATATTTTAATGCTGCTTGCACCGTATCAAATATGTGTCGGACATTTTTAGTAAGTTATACGGTTAAAATTATACCGGAATCTTTGAACACCAAGACTGCGTCTACGAAAATTGTTTATAATATGGCCGGACGCTTAAATTTGTAAACCGGAAAATTTGAATACCAAGCCTACGTTTATAAATGTTGCTCATAACATGACCGGACGCGGAAATATAATTTTTCTGAATCCTACTGTAAGCATATTTCTGATATTTCGAATGAGACTACACTGTAAATTCCAATGAGTTGATTATTCAATTCAGCTAGCGAGTTTGTTATTTCTGAATTGATATCAGTAAACATTAACTCACACTGAGTTGAATTGATTCTCACTCTGAGCTGAGTTGACTCTGGGCGAGTTGATTATTTGACTCAGAATAAATTGAATCAACTCAAAATTCTGAGTTCAGAAAGTCCTAACTCAGACTCATTCTGAGTTTAAATCAACTCACTGAAATTTTCAGTGTATCAGCGTAGAATATTTGCCATATCCGTGTGAATTATATACAATTTGTCTTGTTTTCTGCGAGTAAATATTGCGCAGCAGTGTGTCGCCAAAACGTACCGTTTTTCGCCATTACAAGAACTGCACGAATCTTTAACAGAGTCGGAGGATATATCAGTTTTTTTGTTTGTCGTAGATATTGGCTTATTAATCGCCATGAAACTAAGTACACTGCAAAAAATGAGGAGTCAATTTGAATCTCTCCGAAATAAGGCTTTTCGGGACTACACAAAATTGGCTTATTAATCGCCATGAAGCGAAGTACACTGCAAAAAATGAGGAGTCAATTTGACTCGCTCCGAAATAAGGCTTTTCGGGACTGCACAAACTGAGTCAAATTCGACTCCGCCAGAGTCAAACGTGCGACTGAGTGAGTCGAATTTGACTCTGGCTGTGTCGAATTTGACTCTGGCGGTGTCGAAATTGACTCAGTTTGCGTATTCCGGAAAAGCCTATTTCGGAGATAGTCAATTTGACTCACCATTTTTTGCAGTGTCGACAGGGTCGCGGGAACGACTTTCTTCTGCGCCTCTCAAACGTAAGCGGAGCAGCTCATCCGTAAATGGAGGGTGTGGATTTTAGGGCTGTCAACTGGCACCCTAGACACCCCTGTCCCTGGATACAGGTAAAGACGGTCGCTTTGTTGGTTGACAACTAACCTGGCGAAGTTACTGGACTTTGTCCTGAGGATTTACGTCGGCGTTGTTTGAACATTGACACAACCGCTGCCGATGAGCGTCCAGCACGATTGCTCTGATCAATCATTGGTTGAACTATGCGTCGACGTGCGTTTATAAACCTGGAAAATCAGTCTAGTGTACAGTAACCGCAATGTGGCTTACAGTATACTCTATGCAAAACAATATTTTTTCTGCTCGATTATTTTAACTTTTATTCCCCATATTTATTCTATCTTAATTACAACCGGGTGTTCAGTTATTCCCAACCCCGAAACGTTCCATGTAAAATTTAGCTCATTTTTATTATAGAGGTCTGCCCCCTAGAAGATGAGACCACACTGTAATTTCCGATGAGTTAACTAATTAACTCCGAGTGCGAATTAGTCATTTCTGGCAATTTCTGAGTTAATAAAACAATACGTTAACTCGCCCTGGGCTGATTTAATTCCGCCTAAGTTGATAAATTAACTCAGAATGAGTTCAATCAATTCAGAATTCTGAGTTCTGAAAGACCTAATTCAGAGCTCACGCTTCTGAGTGAATTCAACTCATTCTCATTTAAAATCAACTCACTGGAATTTGCAATCCAAGAGGTGGCACGCTATGAGATATTAAAGCTTACGCTTATAGGCTTTAAGTGACCAGTCCTTTATAGTTAACATGGACCCGAAATTTGGTCAGGCAACTTGGTCTTTTTGTCGTTGTTACATTACCCGTTAAACCTAAACTTTGAAGCAAACTCATGGCTTTTAACTTTGTAACCATTCAGAACTTTATATAACCTGTCAGTTTCAATGACATACTATTATTAATTGTACTTTAAAACTCGCGTGCAATCGCATGAAACCGCGTGTCTACAACCGCTTATATCGCGTGTTGACTTTGATGCGGACCGCTCGTAAATCTAATGTCCAATAAGAATTGTTTTAATGCCGTGGTATGGAGAAAATTTTCAGCCATAGGGGTTCGAAGACATCCGTAAGAAAGGTGCCTCGTATCGACCCCCTCCCATAGTTACGTTGCGCCCATATATGGAAAAGGGCCGGATTGTTTTCCGGAGGGGCTGTAACAGAGTCAGTTTAAGCTTTAGACTAATTTTTTTGATTACGCTTAGGCTTAGAAATAGGCTTATCCTTACGCTTAGGCTTAGGCTTAGGCTTAGGAATATGCTTATACTACTGTTTCGGCCCTGTTCTATACACGAGTCCCGTTCTTGTATATAATGATTTATGTGTGTACATATGTTTGATTTTAACTCAACAGACTCGAACGATTTAACTCGCGTTTGAAATGCGACAATTAACCCGTAAATGTTTCAAACTCAACTGTTTTACGTTTAAGAATTGGTTGGACTAAACTCAAAATGTCAAAATCGATTTTAAACTTAATTGCGTGTGCTCGCAAGAGTATGTCAACCTGCTATGACGGTAACAGTTTGGTGGCAGGGGTGTGTTCCAGAGGACGGATGATGCGATGTGTTCTCTCGCGAAGCTTCCGGTCATATTAGAAAAAACGACCGTTAATAGGATTTAGAATAACTTTCACAATTGTAGAGGTTAAAAACTTTTCTGTAATATTGTCCCGAAATGAAATCTTGGCTACGCGTTGTTTGGTGGCGAGTTATGTAAACCTAAGACAAAGTTATATGGAATGTAGTGTACGCATTTTGTGCGTATGCTTGGTTTCACACATGCACTGTATTAAACTTCAGTGAATTGATTTTAACTCAGAATGAGTTGAATCACTCAGTCTGAGTTAGGACTATCCGAACTCACAATTTTGAGTTCATTCAATTCATTCTGAATTAAATGATCAACTCACCCCGAGTCAATTCAACTCAGAGTGAGAATCAACTCAACTCACAGTGGGTTAATGTTTACTGATATTAATTCAGAAATAACCAACTCGCCAGCTGAATCGATTAGTCAACTCATTGGGATTTACAGTGTAAAATATTCGAACCACAACTGATGATAAAAGTGAAGTTTAGCTTAGACATGTGGTGAAGCAAAAAAATTACGGAGCGATAACCCTGTAACGGCATTAAAAAGTATTCTGTTCAGTTTATAACAAAATGTCAGTAGAGATAAATTTAACAAACTATACATACATAATCAACATGACCCTCAATAACGAAAATACTGCCTACATCTATTAAGTGTGCCCCACTATTGTTTATTCAGCTTACGACTCTTTATATTGCCTATATATAATGCCATGAACCAGGATGTAACCGGATATCCGTTTCCGTTTCTGGTAAAAATTGGTATCCGTCTCCGTTATAGACATAACGGAAATTCTGTAATTTGTACGCTGAAAATTAGTTATCCTATTCACGTGTATATATCTCCGCAATTTTTCATTGCATATACGCTGCAATTTTCGAAATGAAATAAAAATTACGAAATTCATCAAAAATCTTAAAAATTTCCATGCATCCGCCATTTTTCCCTTTAAAATTTTTTGAAATACTCCAATATCTGTTTTCCGTTTTCCGTTAATTTTACTATCCGTTTACACCCTACTGTGAACTACTCGTTCGAACAATGTTTCATGGCTTTTGCATTTGGTTAATCAAATTTTGTTGCGTTACTGATACCCAAGCACGCATATTCGCGAGTTCTTTTAAGCCTGAAGGATCCAATTAAAATTACATACAATTCGGGGTCGGCCGGGTAGAAGCCATGCAATTGGGCAATACGGAGACGGTAATAGCATTGCCAAATAAAACAAGACATAATTGAAAAATTGCAAAATAAAACCAATCAAAAGTGTTTCAACTAACCAGTTATTAACTTGTAAAATTGTAAGTCCTGTATCAGCTGCCAGCTGCTTTTTCTGATCTTCGGACGGATACGGATGCTAAAAATAAACAAAATAAATTAAACACAAATATAATGTTAATTAATTTACCGTTAAATCAAATATATCTGCCATATTGTCACTACAAAATACACCGATATTGCATTGCAATAAGCTTAATATACCAGAATTTTTATGCTTTGAAATTTGATCCCGTAGTTTTTTAAAATTTAAGATGTGCCTCTGGTTTTATTGTATGTATGAAAAGCTTGGCCAATGTTACTTTAAGGTGCGCAACAGTAGATTAAGCGTATTCCTAAGCCTAAGCCTAAGCGTTGCAAAATGAGTTCCTAAGCCTAAGCTTAAGCCTAAGCCTAAGCAAAAAAATGTATTTGGCAGCGATGTTTTGCACAATGATTATCTTTCTTTGCACTTTTTACTGACTATTGATGCATATTGTGGTATAAGTAAGGTATACATTGTCATGCTTGGTTCTCGTTTTAAAAATATGAAAATCACAAGAAATTACTGCACTTGGCCCCGGTTGGTACCGGCCCCATCACCGGTAAAAATAATGGCCCCGGGGCAACTGTAATACGTCTTCTATCAGGGTCGAAATTCGTTTACGGGTGCCGGACGGCCGACAATCCTAGGTCTTAGTTAGGTTCGATATTAATTATATTATATAACAACTAAAAACTTGCAATGGCAAACTTTGCTACTGAAATCAAGCGAGTAAAGCAAAAGATACAATGACGCTTACATTTAAATGCTGGAACAACCAAGCACGAAGGGTATTGGTTGCGTTTTTTGGGAACATCCCACGTTTCTTTGACCCGACCGAACCGGACTTCCGGTCGTCTTCTGAGCCGAAACCGCCTTCACCATCGTCGCCTAAATCACCGGATCCAATGCTTGCATCTCCTGAAAATATAAACAATAAACACAACACCAGTTTTAAGTCCGGGTGAAATCACAATAAATGGCGTTTTGTTTAGTA
This sequence comes from Enoplolaimus lenunculus, assembly GCA_030248215.1. NCBI lineage: Eukaryota > Metazoa > Nematoda > Enoplea > Enoplida > Thoracostomopsidae > Enoplolaimus > Enoplolaimus lenunculus. The sequence continues at coordinate 29,304 of JASANG010002394.1, forward strand.
ACACCTTCGCCCTCATCCTGCCAGCTCTGTGTCCAACAGCTACTGTAATCTGCAAAACAATGATGAGCCAAATTGACTCACTCTGACAGGCTTTTTCGGACTGTACAAACTGAGTCAAATTCGCGTCCCTCGAGTCGCTCAATGAGTCGAATTTGACTAGTCGAATTTGACTCAGTTTGTGTAGTTCGGAAAAGCTTATTTCGGACAGAGTCAGTTTGACTCACCATTTTTTGCAGTGTACTGTAGTAACCCGAATAAGACGGGGTAATAAGAGGATTCCTTATTTTGAGTCCCAATCAATAGGAGTCCGTATACCTAGTTACTACAGAAGGGCAATTAAAGAACATGCGCTCAAATCTCTATTTTGTTGTTTAATTGGAACTAATTCTCAAAAATTGGCGGAGAATATAGTTCAAATAGGAAAAAATTCTGAAAACGAGTCAGCAAACAGCAAATATTGGAATGGACGTTTCTACTAAATATTTGAGAGCGACGGTCAAATATCACAAAAAATGCATGTTTATTATAGTATAAACTAAGATTTTCACCTGAGCGCTACTACACTGCAAAAAATTGTGAGTCAAATTGACTCTCTCGGAAATAGGCTTTACATGACTACACAAACTGAGTCAAAATTCGACTCAGTGTAGAATTTTTACTGATTGCAGTGACAACGAGTGCGATCCAACTTAGCTATTGGATATAGCAAAGCAACCAATATATGGTGTCGACATTTTTTGAGATTAAAAATCAACGGGATCTAAATTGTATAGTTGGCTACTTTAGATGTCATTTACACTTTTCTAGCTTAACCACTGGCACCGCTATATATACATATATACATACATACATTTGTTTCATGTTTTCGACAATATTTATATAATACGTATAAACAAGTGTCATGCAATTTGTGAAAATAGTTCCATAGCTTTACACTGTCTAAGTTTAGTTGTAGGCTCATTATTCTTTGAAGTCTAATAAATGCCGTGGTATAACACGACAACTACCGTAAAATATACAATCTCGCCCCCCTGCACTAATTTAACCAAATCCCTTAGCAAAACACAGGAACCAATATTACTTTTGAAGGCGTCCTGTTTTCTCAGCAGACTGTCTCAGGCCATGGTTAGGCTGTTGCCTAATGTTTTGTTTAGGTTTTAGTTCAACGCTTATCCTTGTCTTAAGCTAAGACTTAGGCTTCAGAATATGGGTAAGCGGCTCTCGTACACTTTTCCACACACGCGTAAACTTTCACTTATAGCCTTAACATAGAAAACAGTCTAAGCTAAAACCTTAACCTTAATTGTAGACGAAAGTATACGAAAGCCACCGCTTGCGAGACTCTGTAGGTTCCTAATAGACAAAATACTGTAAAAAAATATATTATATTCCTTCGTTGAAAAAATAAACTCAATGTAAATGTATTATCGAATTTGAATTTTAACTCTTCTACGGAAACTGAAGCTGCTGTGTCGCACGTTACACCAGCCACATTTTAGCTGAATACATATTTTTCTAATTTAAATTGAAATGTTTTTATATTTTATAAAATGTATATATAAATATATATGTATAGTCTCAAAATAGGCCTGATATGGTCGGCCGGAGCGAAAGCGGCACCGTTGAGGAGAACGAATCGGTGTTGTGTTTGCGTATTAATTCAGCTAATTAAACTGTCAAATATTTTTTGACCAAATGTCACTCAAAATGCTTTGATATATATTTATATACATACACAAACACACACATATATATTGATATATAGTATTCTTCAGAGTTCTATATATACGTTTTGCCACATATTGTGGTTGTATTTAAATTGAAGCATTCATTGAAGAAATAAATATACGTATCTCTCCGTCGACGCACACCTACGGCGCTGGAAGGAAAGCTGGTTGATCTTAAAGGATCCCGAAGCTTAAAGCATTGTTCATACCATTTTGGTAACATTTCTGAAGTTCAGAACTTAATATTTTTAAGCAACATTCATCACATTGTGAAGATTTTTTATACTATTTTATTTATTATTCTCAGGCTATTGTCACGCCGTTGAAAGATTGGTCCGGATCTCAGCGAAGAATCCAAAAAATTGCGACGTGGGCGGGCTGGCAAAAGTTATGAAACGCAATTTGTACGGCATGCATGTGCCAATTTTCTGAGGGAAAGAATTGTAAGGTAACGACCTTACCATTTTATAACAAAAAATTATCTGACGGGTTTGGCGTACTCCTCGTGTGGCCCTCTTGATCAGCCAGTACCTGATCACTAGTGCCGGAGCAGGCATGGGTCGTGGCTCTGCCCAAATTCCAGGGTGGAGCGAGAAGCCAGACGCATTTTAAAACTTAAGCGGTTTTTGTTCCAACCGGTGAGGGTGGAACCCCGGGATTGCTTCTCCGGCCCTGCTGATGTCTCTGAAAAGTTCAATTTTCCCCTGCTAAATTTCTGTGACAGGCTTTAACCCGTTGTCATTTTAATCGTAAATCCAACGTAAACAGTAGAACATCAAAGACTTTTGGATTTGGAACCGAATTCCAAAGGAACTCGTTCAAATATTCTAATTAAAATGATACAAAATTTACGAAAATAGACAAATTTAATTCAACAAAGCATCGATCAAATATTTTATTTTAGAAAAATTGAAAATTTCCAATTTGTCCCAGTGAACTTTTGTTTGAAATCCTCAGAAAAATTTAATACAGGTCACATAACCGTAGGCATTTTTTCCCCGTTTTGACTGACACTTCATATCCGTAATTTTTAATTACAGTCTAACATTTGCATTTCAACCGTCATAAGGTCTATAATTATTGCGTCCGAATTGTGTAATATTTATAGCAAACACCCTATTGGCGGATCCAGAAATTTCCGACATCGAAGCCATACGATATATGTTGTGAAAACCAACTTGCGAACAAGCAACCCGTCGCAAGTTTAGTACTAAATTTTCATTCAAAATTTTTGCGTTTGATTTCGGATGAGGGTCGATCGCTTGAACGTCCCCTAAAATCGACCAAACAACGCCAAACGATACGTATTTATGCTGTCACACTTTAAAACATATTGATTAATGATAAATATTCCTGTCTTTACGGTGTGTCTTCCGCTTGATAGCGTCCTGCTGGGAGCAGTTTGCAAGCTAAACCTTATTCAAATACACTGTAGCTAAGTAATTTATTAATAGCAACTCCGCCTTTGAACCATTTTGACAGATGTGTGTCTTTTGATAGGCACCGCCTATACTAAAAGCCTTAAAATTAATGACTTCTGTGATTAATCGCTATTTTAGACTCCTGGTGATACTTAGTCAAGCGTGTATATATTTTGAGTTCATTTATTCTTTGTACTACTGGTAGTATGAGAGAGATAAATTTTGTCTAATCGAGACACAGTTCGTGAGAAATTTGTCAAATTTCAAAAAAAAAGTACAAAAGTTTGGGATCAAAGTGTTAAAATTTGCTATTAAAGGAAAATTTCAATGAAACTTGATTTTTAAAATGATATTTAATTCAATTAAAGAAAATATTTACATTGCAACAAATTAAACAAAATATTAAATTGTTCAAATTTAAATTATGAATCTGTTTTAAAAACAACAGTAATAGCAGCAGGCATACGGGAACCAGGGGCCAGTCAATACCCCTGCAAAAATAAAGGGGTGTCGCTGATACCCCTAAAACCTTACCAAACGTAGAGTTTTGTGTATAAATTCAAAAGATTTAATGCAAAAATTACGATGATTTTTCGATCGCTTTGCTATTTAACTTTTTAAGCTACTTTGCCTGATGTTTAACTAATGGTTGCCACCTAAAATATATGATTCTTTGTCGGATCTGATAACACATCCGTTTTGAGGTTCGACAGCCTCAAAAAATCATTCCCGCGACCCTGAATCACAGTGTGATATGAAGTTGCAAGACACGGTTATCATTGCAACTATTCTGCTAATGTACCATTAACATACTGTATTGACCCGAATAAGAGGGGGGACTGATATTTATTTGGCCTCTCCAGAGGGTACCCCCTTGTTATTCGGTTACGGACTGTTATTTTTTTAACCCACGCTCCGCCATTCTTCGTTACTGATATATATCCGGTACTGCAATTATCCGTTGAATTAAACGTTTATTTGTCTTGTGTCAATAGCTTGAGCGATAATTCAAGGATATGCTTAGGAATGTACTTTCAAAACTTAAGTACGCTTTAAAGTTTCGCAGTCAATTTATTTGGTCCTGGAGTCATTTATGCGCTACAATTAGGGATAATTTACATTTATGGACTCTAGATAAGGTTTAAGGACTCTATCTGCTTACGGACTCTTATTAGGGATACGGACTCCTGTTGATCGGGACTCAAAATAGGGACCCCCTCTTATTACCCCACCCCCCTCTTATTCGGGTCAATACAGTACATTTATTTCTTCGGTTTGAAGGTAAATACCGTTTATATAATAAATATTAGGGTACGCCTGTATACCAAAAACTGAGGAAGCTGGATAATCTAATATCCGGCCGGAGCCGGATAATGAATTGAAATTAAATACTAGATTGCGTTCAGATATCAGAACGTTGCTTAAAAATTTTCCTTCCGTGGCTTAAGGTACCTAAAGAGTTTAGGTGACGCAATTTTAAAACATTAATGACGACCCTATTTCACTATTCTGTTTTGTAGCGTTGCGTGCAGTTGCACTATTTGCTTGGCCCATGTTCGTTTTAAGGGCATCTAGTTTTCCGGAGGTGCTATAAAACAGAGGTAGCTAAGATCAGGGATGGGAGTCTTGGTCTCAGTCTCGGCAAGTTTCGGTATTTAGCAGGTATCTGTTTCTTGAGTCTCGGCGGTTTGGAAACAACGCTACACTGGAAAAAATGATGAATCAAATTGACTCTCTCCGAAATAGGCTCTACGGGACTACACAAACTGAGTCAAATTCGACTCCGCCAGAGTCAAACGTGCGAATAAGTGAATCAAATTTGACACTGGCGGAGTTGAATTTGACTCAGTTTGTGCAGTCCTGTAGAGCCTATTTCGGAGAGAGTTAATTTGATTCATCATTTTTTGCAGCGTAGAAGTCGATGATTCAGCAAATGCTGGCAAGCCTGTAAAAAGCAGAAGTTAATATTGTTGAAGCAACAGATGCCTTATGAATAAAATTTCGCCATGAATCAATGAGTTTTCATAGTTCTGCAATAATAAGAGCAGATAATCTGATAAAAACACAAAAAACTTTGGAAGAGCACAAAGAACTATGAAAAACCTATTAGAAATTGATTTCTTTTGAAAATTTTGATTTTTTTCGGTGACGATCAAAAGTTGATCAACACCGAGGTTTTTAATGGCTGGTCTTCGCCCAATCCTGGCTAGGATTAAGGCTATTATTCTTGCTTAGGTTTAGACTTAGTTATGGACTCAGTTTTACGGTGAAGTTTTGCCTTAACCTTAGTAATATTTAGAATATGCTGAGATTTATATTCTGTTGTACCCCTAGAATAACACTCGTCATCTGTATATGGTTTTCCAGCGTTATCGTAACCCAATAAAATTGTGAACCTACATGGTCACATTCAAACATTTACATTACATGCGTGACAGAAAAATATGTAAAAGCAAGTCAATCAGTTCGATGGTAGCCGGAATAAATACGAATGATGGTGTAAATTTTTTGACGTTTTTTAAAAAAAATATCCGGAAAGTTAAAACACCGGAGCCGGATGTCGATATTTTGATGGAGCCGGATGTCGATATTTTGATGGAGCCGGATATTTGTTCCTACCATGATATATATGTATATATTTGTGACAATTGTGAACACTTTTCCTCGACATGGAATGCATGCCAAAAATGACATATAATTATTCCACACATGATAGGTATTCGCAATAAACTCAGTATTTTGTACAAGGATCTCGATGTATAAGAAATTCACCAGTATAACAACATGTTCCCTTATAATTGTGTACGTATTTACAAATAAAAGCCAATAAATGAACAAAATTAGTGCAAAAATTTGCACGAAATCCACCGGAGGGATCAGGAATTGACGAGGTTGGTCACCCTCCTTTAGATTTTCAGAACTATAACTTTGTATTAAGGCTAGGCTAGCATTGGTTTATCGCTCGGTTAGCTTACTAGATTTATTCCACTATGAATATGTTACGCCCGCTATCAATGGCTGTCTGCCGTTGGATCAAATGCTGCGCCCCTGAAAAGTGTTCCTATCGCGAACGAGATGACAAATAAAATGAAAAGAGAAACAAAAAATTAGGATTGAAAATAGAGAAATATACCGTAATACTTCACTGTTGGCATATAATTTTCGTTGAAGTTAATTATCATATTTTTTCTTTTATATTCTTTTCAAAATGTCCTAAAATCTGCAACTTTCTTAAATTTGAGTATAAAAACTCAAATGAAACGCGACACTAAATACGCGAATCGAGTGAAATTTGATATGATTTTATTTTATTTTGAGTAAAAACAACGATATAATTAATAATTTTTTAACCTCATAAAGTTGACAAATATCAACAAAAAGATGGCTGACTGCGGTACATGAGAATTATATATTTATAACACAAGATTACTTCAAATTTTTTTGAGCAAATAGATACCTAGTATATACTTGCTTACAATATTATATTTCAACAATTATGTACGATTCAAATCGACTATAAGCCAGATGCGACGTTATAACTGGTCCCTAGCAAGCTGAACATTCCAAAGAAGGGGGTAAAAAATTTCAGAAGCGGGACGCCAAAATTTCATATGAGTTACAAGAGCCGTTAAAATTTTTGCAAGGAAGGGGGGGGCGAAGCTCGTTTCCATCTATCCCACCTTGTGACTGTAAGACCGGGCCCTCTCATCCATATTCGCATTTTAAAATATTAAATGTTTGTATTGTAAAAGAGCTGTGTGGGAACACCTAATCCGTTCAGGAACATAGACTACATATGATTGCGGGAAGATTATTTAATTGTAAAGTTTGAAAAGTTGCCTATTTTTGCTATTTCGATACAAATTTTCGCTGGGTAATATATATGTCGTAGCCCAAGCCTTAATACAGCACAATTCCGAGTTGGACTAGTCCAGCGCGGAATTGCGACTTGGGCTAGACTACGTAGTAATTCTTTCTCTACTGCAAGGGCACGCCTAATGATTGGTTACTACCTTAGTGTTATACTGAAATACGATTAGCTAATACGATTACTGTTTTCTGATTGGCTAAGTAATCACTAAATGCTAGCTATCAAACAGTTTGTTTGACTGAGAAAAGGGAAATCAAGCTGGATAATCAAGCTGGATTACGACTGTCCAGAAATCGATCAGAAAAGGCGCAGCTTTATCAGACATAATTCCGCCTTGGTCTAACCCAAGTTGTAATTCTGCTTTCGACTGGCCCAAGTCCGGAAATGGGCTGAATTACGACTTGGGCTGCGACATGCGTCCGCACTAATTTGAGAACAATTTTCCCTGATTTCCCTGATAAAAATTCCATTTCCCCTGATTTTTTGTTGAAACAAGAACGTGTTCATTGATTGAACAGCTTGTTTACATGTATGTAACATCAATATATAACAAAGTCACATGCAAAAACTTATTCAAACACGCTGACTGCAAATTCACAAAGTTTACAGCGTTAGGCTTAGGTTTTTATTTCTGCTACAAATTTTACAAGGCAAAGTATTATACGTATTAATGGCGCGATGGGCTACTTTTAATATGTTTTCCGCCCAACGAACGCCACAAAACTTCAGGGGAAACATTTCATCTGCTACGTCCTTCGAAGCGGACCACCTAGGATTTAAAAGACTAATCCAAAACTTATCACGGGCAAAACAGCTTGTGCGCACAAAATCTATAGTGCATTTGTATTATATTGCAAATTCGTCCTAATAACAATAGCCAATTATCAGATATAACGCCGATTTTGTAAAGAATAAACGTTGTTTCGACAGAGTGTATGGATGAACCATGCGTTAATCGGTGTCGTTTGGACACATTCCTTGACAAAAGATAAGTTCATTTGGAAAACGGACAATTTTTTGTCCCTGATCGGCCCATTTTTTTCCGGTTTTCCCTGATTTCCGTGACGAAATAGTAAAATTTCCTGTTTTCACGGAGTTTACTGATTTCCCTGATGAGCGGTCGCCATGAATATAATCCGTATACTGTGGATCCGGTGCCAACTATGAGATAATTTATAAAATAGCCAACGTAGCATCAATCTGCATACGTAGAGGTTTAATTTAAATGCAAATTCTAATGGACCAATTAAAGTTAAGAAAAAAATTGTTACACAGAATTTATATATATATATATATATATATATAAATATATATATATATATATATATATATATATATATATATATATATATATATATATATATATATATATATATTTATATATCTGCACTCTATGAGTTTCTTTCAAACAACGCTGTACTGGGATTTGGCCTCAGGCAATTTGATACAAACCAGCCGCCGCTACTGCGTATTTAGAAAATTTCAACGAATCGGTATAGAACAAATGAAAAGGTTTCATTTTGTGCAGTGACCTACCAGCCAGATTGCCAGTTTGAATCGAGCGTAGCGAGCTAGAAAGTTTTTTGGAGACCATTCGAAGCTGGTCGGTCATTATTTAACACCCTGGGAAAAGTGGCGCAAAATGCATAATTTTATAACAATTTTTGACCAATTTCATTTATTTGACACAATTCCATCCCGATAATGTGTTGTTTGTATCAACATAACAAAGGACTTTGCATTTGTGGAGCCCAGCCTGGCCTTGGACGCAAAGGAATCAAAAGCAACATTTGGTGTTTAGGATGACCGCTGAAATGACGTTAGGCTTCTCGCTCGCTTGGCTTGCAAGTTTTGTCTGGTATTGCAACTCGCGCTACTACCCTTTTTACAAATTTTCTAGACACTGTAGTGACCCGAATAAGAGGGGGTAATAAGAGGGGGTCCCAATTCTGAGTCCCAATCAATAAGGAGTCCGTATCCCTAATAAGAGTCCGTAAACGTATGAAGTCCCTAAACCCTAAAGAGTCCATAAATGTCCATTATCTCTAATTGTAGCGCATAAATAACTGCAGGACTAAATAAAGTTGAGTTCGAAGCTTTAAAGCATACATTATGTTTTTAAAGTACATTCCTAAGTACAACCTTACATCATCGCCTAAACTCTTGCTACAAGACAAATATATAAACGTTTAATTCAACGGATAGTGGCAATACCTAATATATACCAGTAGCGGAGGGCGGGATAAAAATAAATAACAGTCCGATACTGAATAACAAGGGGGGTACCCTCCGGAGAGGCCAAATAAATATCAGTCCCTCCTCTTATTAGGGGCACTACAGTAAGCCACTGATATTGTGCGGCCAAACTCTGGCCGCGTGAAAAATTTCGGTATACCCGGTCCCTCGTTCTCCTCCTGGAGACTGCACGGTCCCTCGTTCTCCTCCTGGAGACTGCACGGTCCCTCGTTCTCCTCCTGGCGACTGCACGGTCCCTCGTTCTCCTCCTGGCGACTGCACGGTCCCTCGTTCTCCTCCTGGAGACTGCACGGTCCCTCGTTCTCCTCCTGGAGACTGCACGGTCCCTCGTTCTCCTCCTGGAGACTGCACGGTCCCTCGTTCTCCTCCTGGAGACTTGAGATGTGAAAAAACTATATTGTGTTAATATATATACGGCTCATTATATTTATGTTTAAGTATCAAATAAAAGAAACTGCAGTATATACCGATATCCCTTACATATTTGTAATTCAGGCTCGGATTGAAAAATTTCTGACGGGGGACGGACGCGTGGTAGAATCGTACTCAAAACACCAAGCGAGCGATAAGCCTAAACCCATTTTAGCATTAAATCTTACTACAAAATTATAGATTGGATCATTGTTGGGTGCGGTCACATGATGCCTCTGGGGTGGATCCGCTTACAGTCGCCAGTGTAGTTGTTGACCTCGTGAATTTCAAAAATTTCAAACGAAATAATCGAAAAAAAAATTTTTTTGGCAACAACGAATGAAAAACTTGTTAAATCCCTTGACGGCAATTTCAATATTTACATTCCCATATTCTGTACAGATAATTTTCTACACAAACCATCGGAGGTCATTTTTCAACAAATGGAATGCGTTTTAATTTGTGACGAGGAAAGTACACAAAGAACGAAGAAGGCATCGTGTTTTTCTGCCCGTGGAAAGATTAGGCGCGCAACGTTTTTCTGTGGGACTGCAATAGAGTAAACTTACAGGCTTTAGACGAAGTTTATTATTTTGTATTTTACGTTTAGGTATAAGCTTATACATACACTTAGGCTTAGAAATATGCTTATACTACTGTCACGCATCTGTTTTATATACTCTGTTTTCTAAAAGAGATGGTGATAATTTCTTAGCTAGCGGAAACTTTAGCAATCACAACCAGGTTGACAACACAAGGTATATATCATAAAATTTGTTGAAATCCTAACAGAATTCGCACGGCAAACATGTGGCCGTATTCTCAAATGTGTGCAGCACCTATTTTCACTAAACATGGTTCCTCAAACAAATGAACTGTGATAAAACTACTAATCTGAGATTGAACCTCGTAGAACTGAAATTAGATAAATATGCTATATTTTATTGCTCTGTGCTCACTCCTGTGGAATTAGTTGAAACTTTATACGACTATCACCAACTGGCGTTAGATGCTACACACATTTGAAAATAATACGAACAGTGATTTTAAACTACTTTTAAATTTTGACTACATACGCACCAAATAAAGCTGAAACGCCCGTCATACGTAATTTGTGTTTGAGTTCTGATTATACACAGCTGAATCATTGTTTTTTGACAGTTTTTATATTTTGATAAATAGATTTTAGACCTTATATATTAGCCTATATTAAGTTCAAAAACAATTCGTTTGCATGACAGTCAAACAATAGGCGAACCTGGCTTAAGCTTGAGACCGTAATTCAACATTTAACCTAATGATTTAGTTGTGGACTTTATCGCATGCTTACTCAGGCTTAAGAATAAGCTCCGGCACATGTTACTCGCCTAAAACTATTGGGAAGCGATTGGTATTTGCAGATTTTTCTCCAACTAACGCTTAGGTTTAGGCTAACGCCTAATCTTAGGCTGACGCGTAAGCTTAGGCTTGAGCGTAGGTATCGTGAACTTATGCCTAATCGTAAGCCTAATTCTAAGCCTACGCAAACGCTTGTATTTGACACGAAAGTGTACTTACAACAGTTAGCTTGCCCATTTAACCCTTCTCACATTGAGTTGCCTGTAGGCAACTAAGCGCAGTGTACATACATTATATAGTATATATCGCACCGTGTTTAACAATAGCAACACGTATACATAGCACTAAATCACCACAAGACGTGAGAGCCCCCTCGGGTCAAGCGTCAAGCTCCTATAGCTCAGTGGTGATGGTATATGCCTCCCACTCCAGTCACCGGAGTTCGAATCTTAGCATAAAAGTAGGTCTCAGGGGAAATAGAAAATATTCATGTGAGAAAGGGTTAAAATACATCAATTAATAATCGCAGCAAGAATTCATAAATTGAAATACCACTTAACTTACCCAACTCAGAGCCGTTATCCGATGACAAATTGGTCAAATGCGTACTGCCAGCAGGGGTGACCGCTCCGACAAGACCCAGACCCCCTGTGAGAGGGCCTCCTAATGACGAAATACTCTGCCCTGCCATCGAAGTATGTTGTTGTTGTTGTTGTTGCATGGACGCCAATGTATGATGCTGTTGTTGTTGTTGCGGGTGGTGATGTTGACTGAGATCACTTAAATGTCCCATATTGACCATCGGTCCCGAAACAGGAGGGGGTGCCATCGCTAGTAGACCTCCTCCTGGAGGCGCAGTCGACACAGCTGACGCCTGCGAGGAATAGTGCGCGTGAGGCCCGCCGCCGTTTGGAAGCATCTGGTAAATATTTAAGCATTTATATATAGTTCACTTCTTTCTCGTATGAATATTTTCTATTTCATTTCAGATATCATATTATATGCTTTTTTCATGAATATTTTGTATTGCATCTGAGATTCTATTTCAAGCTGCAATTCAAACCCCGATAAACCAAGGCTACGTAAATTTTACCAATCCAAAATTTTGTTTGCAAAGTTCAAAATTTTAAATTCAAATTTAAAAAATATCAAAATTTTACTAGTGTATATACGTCACTTACCCCAGAATGCTCTGGTGACGCCTTGATCATTTGAGGTGTTTGGTCCCTTGACGAGCCTCCAGGCAATCCTGCTTGCCGTGCAGAATAATCAATTTCGTCACCACCCACACTTGACTGTGGATGACCTAAACTGTGACCCCCCATAAATAACGTATTATGATCATGTGACTGTCCGCCGATATCTGCGGTCAAATTTGACTGTCCATTTGAAGTAGTTGCTGATAAGGCAACACCAGTACATTCGGTGCCATGTGAATACCCTGTGACGAGAGCGTGTTGACCCCCTCCTGAACTGCAAACACTACTACTTCCCGAGGGTGAGCCCCCATAAGACGGCTGTACTCCAGACAGCGGGTAGCCAGAGCCTAAGGCATCTTGGCTTTGATGGGAGCCAACCGGATGAAGAGGGCCTTTCGGTGAATGTTGCTGTAACTGTGACGAGCAGGATGGCCCGCCACCTGGACCGCCAATATATCCTGAGGCCGAATCAGGTCGGTCTTCGGCGACTAAATCGATTGGCATTTTGCCTTTTAAACAGTTGATGTAGCGGTGACAAAAATTGTCGCAAAGCTCATGAACCTGAAACAATACGAATTAATTTTAAAATTAATTTTAAAATTTACCCCTTCTAACCCGTATACATAGCACTAAATCACCACAATATGTGACAGCCCCATCGCGCTCGAGCGTCAAGCTCCTATAGCTGAGTGGTGAAGGTATACGCCTCCCACTCCAGTCACTGGAGTTCGAATCCTAGCATAAAAGTATGTCTCAGGGGAAATAGAAAATATTCATGCGAGAAAGGGTTAAGTTGAGGCAACTCTGTCTTTTTGTGAATTTTTAAAAATGGTGCTGCAAAAAATATGAAAACAGCTAAATAAGGTCTAATAGGCACCAAGGTCCATGCCCTTCATTGGTCGAAGAGTTGGATTTAATGGCACCTTGGTAGAGGGGTATCACTAGAATTTCATCTAGAGAAGGTATAATGCCACTGTTTTGGTCTCACCCAGAAACCTATGGGAGATATATCTCAACGATTCACCGCGTATACGCCCCAACATAGGTCCTTTGGGGCCAGCTTTTTCACGGTTGATTTTTCAGCAACTCTAACAATATTTCTGACATTGTCAAAATGAACACAATTAATACAGACAAGGACCCCCAGTCACAAACATGTATCGCACTTATCACCAGTTAGTAATAGGTTTTTAAACTCGGAAATCCTGTAGCTTCAAATTTGCGTAGACGTGGGACAAGTCCAATCGGATAAATGTGCTGAATTTTAAAACTCACTATTCACTGGTTCGAAAGTTACATGACCTATCACTCACAGGTGACAAGCGCATACCTACACATTTGAGAATACGGGCAAACGTATACATAACTTTGGCTTAAGAAATTCCATAGTGGCAATACTATTTTGTTTCGGTCATTCAGAAACAAAACTCCTGTTTCCGAAAACCATATAGTATTCACTATAAAAGACTGACACCTGAGCCCGTATTCTCAAATCTGTGTAGCGCCAATCGACCAGTCGGTGCTAGGCCTTGTAACTTTCGAAAACGTGAACGCTGAGGCTCAAAATTCACAACATTTTTCGCATATGATTTGCTCTATTTCTGTACCAATTTTGAGTTCAGCAACTTTTTATAGTAAGTGAGTTTGAAAACCTATTGTTAAAACTGATGATAGGTGCTATACACATTTGAGAATATGCGCCCTGCTGTTAGATTTAGTCTAGCGGACCTAATAAGAGCAAATTTTTTTAGAAATTTAGCAAAAAAAGTTTCTAAGATAATTATCTTCTGTCTATTATATATACAACACTTTACACCATCCGTTGCTTTTAAGTTTATTTTTATGCGTTCAATATTTAAGTCTTCGAACAGGTGCTATGATGCTTTTTAGTGCGTACCGCTGTGCACAAATAAATTTTTCGCTGACTGCAAGTAGGATCGAAGCGACAGGGGCTCACTCCGTGCGACATCATCGCAATCAGGCGGATCCAGTGGAGGCCCTCCTATGAATGCCATGCTGTTCAACAAGGACCAAAACCAAAATTTTGTAGTAAGATGAACAGGTATCACGAAATTTACGTTTGGCTTCTTGCTCGGTGGGATTTTTTCGAACCTTTTTAAGAAAATTTTCATTGCCTCAGTTTCTTCCGAACAGCTTCTGAGTTGCAAAACTGTAACGAAAAGATAGGCAGATTATCGAAAGCGTGGGTGGTTTGAAAAAATTCTGCCGGTACGGCAACTTGATACAACCAAAAGCCTAGCAATACAGGGCCAAGGTAAAGAACAAGGGCGGAACAGTATTATTAGCATATTCCTAAGCCTAAGCCGAAGCGTAAGAATAAGCAGATTCCTAAGCGTAAGCCTAAGCGTAAGAATAAGCAGATTCCTAAGCCTAAGCCTACGCCGAGCAAAGAATTAGTTTATACCTTAAGCTTGCTCCATTGCAGTCCGACAGAAAAACGTTCCGCCCCTGATCTTTACATGGGCCCGATCAAGCAACGGTGTAGCCATGATTTCATTTCAGAGGGGTATAAAGTGTAGCAAGTAGTCAATTTTTAGGCAAAGACTCCCTTGCATACACCCGTGGCTTACACACAGCGACGGATTCAGAAATTTCTCAACGAGGGAGATGACTGGTAAACGTTGCGAAACGCAATAGTCGCTGTATGCTGTATATCTGCCGTTAGATTCTCATTTCTTATTTATTTAGCTCAAATTTTCTCATGTATAGCACATATTCGAACAGCACCAGCTAAGTGGTTTTATTAGCAGCACAGGAACCTTACCATTTTATCGCCAAAGAATCTAACGGAGGGGGACGTACGACCCCCCCTGCCCTTTCTCTGAATCCGCACCTGTTTACAGGGTCAAAACAATACACTTATAAGTCAGAAAACAAACTGCGTACCTTTTCAAGCTCCAAAAGATGAAATCGCAATACTTGAATGGCTTGTATCATCTGCAAATATATTTAATTTACAAAGTAAAATGTGTGTAGCACTTATCACCAGTTGGCGGTAAAGCCAGGTACAGCTTTGAAATTTAAAATCAACTGTGCAGAAATAGAATCAGTTGAACATATTCATACCATTTAACATGGTTCCAACAAGAACTCAATTTTGCCGGAAGAGTAATAAAATCAGGAATTGAATTTCTTTGCAGGAACCGGAACAGGAACAGGAGCCGAAGAATTTGAAAATTTTTCATCACCGAATTACTGTTGGACTTTTTAGAAAACTTAATCATCAAGATTGGCGAAAACACCACAGAAACAGTTTATTAACAAAACTAAAGTACAAATTGCAGAAACACTCATGTCGAAATAATTTTTTTCAAAGACAAAGTTTCCAGTTTTTAAATGATTAGACATAATTTGCCACAAAACCGTAAAAATTTCGGTTGCTGCATCTTTGAATACAGAAACAGAAACGGCAACAAGAGTTAAATTTTTGCAGTAAATTCGGACGGAACAGGAATTCCTGTTGAACCCTGAAAATTACCTACCAAACTTTGTTAAACCATATGGTATCTGAATTACTTAGCGCAAACCTTAGCGCATGGACCTTTTATGACAAGGCCAAAACCGTTGCAACGATTCAAACTCCTACACATTATTAAATCTCAGCTTACATGCGAATGCTAAGCTTAAACGAAATAAACACAGTTTCAATCCGATCAAACTACGATTGGTAATAATTACTCAAAACATTCATTATTTATACGACCAATAATAATTGAAGCAAAATTTCAAAATCAAATTTAGTTTCAAAACTTTCGTTGGTTCAAAATCACGAAAATCTTTAAATTTAATTTAAATCCATGCCTGTGTCGTAAAATTGACTGGAGGCAAATCGAAAACATCAAAGCTTTCGTTTTAAAATTATTACTTGGATTTCGGACGCGTCTGAATGGACCTGCACCAACATTAAGTGTGACAGGTTGATTTAAATAATGGAACGCGATGAGTTCAACCATAAGCCTTACGACCCATGTATAGAACAGAGCCGGATCGTTGTCCGGCGGTGCTGTAATAGTCAGTTGAAGGTTTAGACTAACTTTTTTGCTTAGGCTTAGGTTCATGTTTAGGCTTAGCCTTAGGAATAGGCTCATCCTTCCCCTTAGGCCTTAGACTTAGGCTTAGGCTTAGGAATATGCTTATACTACTATTCCAGCCGTGTACTATACGTGGGTCAGCCTTGCGGTGTCGCTATGCGTTTGATGACGTCCGACGCCGTCGATCACCGTACCGCAACGTACGTTCGCCGCCGCATCGAACAGCATATCAAGTTTTAAACAAAATTTGTTGACGTGCAGCTTCGGCCGGCGCCGGACGTCACCGCACGAGAAGTATAGAGCCACCCTTAGTCAGATATCTTAGGTTATTCCTATATACCTAAATATCCAAAAAACAATTACCAGCGTAAATTTTTAGTTTAAAATGGATGTCAAAATGCTTGAAAAATTGAAACGTGCCAAAAAATTTGGGGCAATTGATTGTAAACGTGAAAAATCTCGATTGTGTGAGAGCTGTCTCGGTTTTGACCAGTCCTCGACTCAACCACCCACGCTTAACAATAACTTGCGTACACCCTGACCAAAGCTTTCTAGAATCCGCCAGGTTGTTGAGTTTCAAATTTAAATTTCAATAACACTAAGACTTAAATTTTGTTCGAACCAGAATGGTAACTAAAAACGGCCCATGTTACATTAAGGGGCGCCCAGGTTTGTGGTGGGTCCATAAAAGAGTAGGTTTAGATTCCAGATTAAATTTTTTTTGTTTAGGCTTAGGCTTTGGAATACACTTAATCTACTGTTACGCCGCTTAAAGTAACATTGACCATAAAAACAATATATACAAAAATTTAAAAAAAAACATACCAGAGAATCCAATTCGGGGTTCGGCACATAATATGGTTGATTAATTCTAATCTGAAACAAAAATAACACAAATAAGTATATAAATCAACATAAAAAAGACAAAATATTACTCGCTATATTATTAACATTTTCTCCCACTGTCAAAGCCACGGATTTTGTGATTATGTATCAAATTGTAAGCATCACAGGTATTAAATAGTGGGACGAAGCCAAGAATATATACGTATCGAATGCTTTTCAGTTTTAAATATATAGATATTCAAGTAGCAATTGTAATTGCGAAACTCTTCTTGAAGGGCCCTTGTATAGAACAGGGCCGGAACAGTAGTATCGCCATATTCCTAAGCCTAAGCCTAAGCGTAAGGATGAGCGTATTCCTTAGCATAAGCCTAAGTAAAAAGAATTAGTCTAAAGCTTAAACTGACTCTATTACAGCCCCTCCGAAAAACGATCCGGCCCTGTTCTATACATGGGCTCACTTTCCACACTTTTAATGTTAAGGCTTACACTTAAGTTTATGCCTAGGCGATAAAAAAACATCACCCAAAAGCTTAGCTTAGGCTTAGGGAAACGTTTTTGTAAGCATAAACCAGGCGTAACTGCGGTAGAAAGTGTACAACAGCGGATAATTGCTTTATCAGTTGTGTTCAAGCCAAATTTATTTTTGCCTACTCGGAACAAAACACATATATGTTTAGGTTTAGTTTCGATATCTCTTGTGATTAACCAGTAATGATGTTCAGGAATGACATCTGTTCCTTATCCCATATTCGTCTTTATTTGATAGAAGGCAAAAGTTCCACCATCCACATTATTGTTTATTGTTTTCGTAAGCATAAGTCTAAAGCCTATTATGGCAACCAACTTCAAATCGTTTAGCACATTTATAAAACTATTTCTTCTCATTTCTATCCGTTAGGTTTTCCATTCATTTGTTGTGCAACTGTTTCGCTGGCTCATATTAACGATAGCAACATGTCTATAGGGTTAAACCTAAGCCTGAGTCCAAGCTTTAACACAAGCATATGCCTACGCTTCTTAATCTACCAATTCTCCGGTCTCTCTGGCTCCCGGTAGAACATGCCCTATATCAACATGGGACATTTCGTTTCTCGCCTCTGAATCCATGTGTCTAACTGTAGCTTATCACATATCACTGGAAATTTTAAGTTTTTTAAGATTTTACACCACAAATACATAGCTAGTATTGATACGTAATAATTTAGGCATTAAAACCAGTTAATATACCACTAAAGCGACTCGTTTTCAGGTTTAGTACAATCGAAACATTTTCAAAAAAAGAAACGTTAGGTTGCGTATCGTCTAATTTGTCAGAAACCAAAGAGACGACAGCGCCATTTTAGCCAAATCTGCAGAATTTTTTGACGAATGCATATTTGCATATTAACTGTAGATCGTTCCTTAGGCCCACTTGAATGGCTGTTTCGTTTTGTCGCACGTCTGCAGTAGAGTAGGCTTAGGCTTAGTCTCAGGCTTAGAATTAACCCTTATTTTAACGCTAAGGTTTAGAAATATGCTTCATTTTATGTTACCGGCCTGAAAGTAACATTGGTCGTCCGGTATATCGTCCCGCGAGGTCTAAAAATCCGTCTATACGGCAGAAGAACGACAATATTGTTCAACCTCAATATATCTACAGTACGGCCGTGCAACAATATGGGTTACGGTATTTTTGAGGTTGAAAAATTTCACATGAAACAAACAAAAACAACCAAACTGGAAATAATAACTTGAACCGTGAGACTTGGCAAACCACAAAACTATTTTTGCCATTTTTGCCTTATGTTTGTCCATTTCTCGCAAGCATGGAATCAACGAGGAATCCATTCAGACCGTGGCATCGTCAACAGGGGTTCAAATGTGATATTTTCTATTAAGATTTAGCACTAAAATTGCGATGTCTACTCTCGCTCGTGAGCTTTTTTCCAATATTATTACATATGACTTGTGGTCGCCCCGTTAGAAATTTTTGAATCTGCCGGTGAAAATATTCAAATATTTGCAAATCGAAATTTAGTGAATGCGAACTCAAATGCTTGGTATATCTTTAGATATTCGTAGGATAACCTATTTGAGCTCGATGTTTACCTATGTGTGCCTTACATGGTGTTATGCGTAGCAAACCTGTCAACCGCTGAAACATTGCTGTTTTGTTTTCTGTATATTCAGCCGTTTTAGAACGCGAATAATACGAACAGAAAATGATTAATTAGCAAGATGGAATTTTAGCTCAAACAACCGCTTTGCAACCGAAATTAAATGAATCGGAACTCGGTACTACGGTAGGATGGACCGTGAAAGACTAACCACTAACGGATACGCTAAGCAAATACCGGTGCTTCCTTCTTCTCGCAGTTAGGCACAGTCAAGGCTGACGCTTATGGAAAGGCTTTGGCTAGTCTTTTACTAAAATTAAACCTGAGCCTAACCCTAATTCAGATGAGGGAAAGTGTACAAGAACGCGAAAACCTAATACAAACGGTATCATTGAGGACCTGTTTTATACTTAAAGTAACGCAGCAAAATCCTCACACAATTGCTCGCCGTGACCTATTTTTACCATACCCCCATTCAGCGAATGCTTTGCACATTTAAGAGTACGGGCCTGAGGGGCAGACTTAATATTACAGGCCGTGAAATTTAACACCCACGTTCATGAGTTAAGAATGAACGGTCCATTGCAAAATAGCTACGCTCATGATACCCCCTACACCCAAACAACCGAATCGATATTACATGCAAGGGTGGCGTATCAGTTAATTTTAATACGAGGGGGTCAAAGCGAAAAAAAACGACTAAAATATTGATTCTTAAAGATAAAATTAACAAACCGTTAACGATGGTTCACTAAAGCAATGGCTTCATTTTACAATACTGAACGCAAAATTTCAGCGATCACGGCGTGGGTCCTACCCCGTTTCACTGCACCGTCCCCTCGATACACACGCAAGTAGCACCTTAAATCTGTGCGCAAGTATGCAGTTAACGTGCATTAATCGTCAAAAAACGCAATAAATTGCAAATTTAAAACTGCACTATGCTGTACTAATACAGATTGTAAGTGCGAATTCAATTGTGAACATGTACGCCTGAGCAAAGCCCCTTCATTGTTGTAAAAACATTTTACGGGGGTACGGCATGGTCTTTTAAATATACAGCGCATAAAATAGCAATTCGTAAACTATGTGAGCTCTAGTAAAGGCGAACGTAGCTAGAAACATATGATGACTAAAGTAGCGGCTAATGTAAAGAACAGGGGCGGAACACTATAATAACCATATTACTAAACCTAAGTCTAAGTGTAAGAATGAGCATATTACTAAGCCTAAGCCAAGCGAAAGAATTAGACTAAAGCTTAATCTTAATACTCGTTTCTAGTCCCACAGAAAAACGTTCCGCACCTGATCTTTATAGGGACCAAAACACCCATGCCCACGGTTAGAAACAAGATTCCGACCTGGGTACGGGGTTAGGTCATAACGTAAGAATCTAATGGTTTTGATTCCAAGTGTATTTGTCCCAGCAAGCATTTAGTTTGCTACCAGAAATAAATTGACTAAAGTCATTATGGAGGCCATGGGACCGTTGGCCGATTCTGGTTACCCCTCTGTGACCTTATTCTGTCGTAACTGATTGTAACTCTGCAAACAGTTTGCAATATTTTTGCAATTTTAAATTACGTAATATAATGAGGATCATTACAATTTGATTGAGAAAAACAGCAAATGAAAACATTACAAGTTGTATAAAATTCAATTATTGGTGTTTAATTGACCAATCAAAATATGATTTATGTTCGGGGTTTTTTCGCAAATAAAACGAGTCAACAAATCAAAATTAATTTATTAATAAACTCCAAAAACGCATGCGGTTCAAGAAATTTCCCATATGAGTAGGTCGTATGATGTATAATATTGAAAAAAGCGAGCGAAGCGAACGAGAAACCAAACGCAATTTTAGTACTAAATTTTTTTCACAATACCTTTCTTTTGACACCAGTTCTGGACGGGCGTATGCCTGAGTGCCTCACCTTAGATCCGCCAATACTGAAAAATATACGAGTTAAATGCTTTCGACACCATTTACAATCAACCACATCCAACCAACAGGTATCTCGGATGCACGAAATATCACAACAATTCGTCGACCGACAACTTGCAATCCGAAATATTGTCAACTCGACAATTTTGCCTCCAAATATTATGCTTCGACTTAGGTTTAAGATTATGGTTGTGTTGAGGACACTGTTTGCCGAAACGTTTTCGGGCAAAGAATTATCGTAGTTCCCTACAATAATTGCTACACAATAATTTTAGCCTCTATCACAACTATTCGTCGACCAACAACTTTGTAAGTATGTATGTATGTATGTATGCAATTTTTCATTTCAACCTAACACCCGTCGGCTACAACGCCGAGTCTTTGAGCCCATCTATTTTACGGCGTAGAATGATTAATGATTATATTGTGATTAATTACACTGTATATAAAAACTTTGTATAAGACGAGAAATACCTCGTATTCAATGCCAGAGCAGACAGGGGTCGACGCTGATTCCAAACTTGCGAGCGAAGCGATCGAGAAGCCAGACACATTTTAAAACTTTGACGGATTTTGTTTGAACCGGTTAGGGTGAGGGCCGCTTTAGGAGTGGGACCCCCAAATCCACAGTCGTTGGGGGTGGAGAGAGAGAGAAAGGAATGCGGTTTATATGCTACTTTCGGACTCAGGTTTAGAGAAGATTTTATTTCGGAAGGGTATAACCTGGTGCAATGTTTGTGGCGAATGTAGACAGCAAGATTATTTAGCTCTAGAACCTAGCTGGTTGTTCGAAAACCATAAGCCACAGCGTAGATTGACAAGAACCTAGTGAGATAAGATGAGGCGATTAGAAGGGTTTGGACTACAGCTAGCGCCTATATTCTCAAAAATGTGTATAGCAACTATCATCAGTTAGTAATAGGTTTTTATACTCGCTAACTATTGCAGTTATTGAACTCAAATGCGTACACTAGTAGAGCAAATCATATGCGAAAATGTACTGAATTTTGAGCCTCAGCATTCACTGGTTCGAAAGTTACAGGACCTATCACCAACTGGCAATAGATAGCACTACACACTTTTGAGAATACGGGCAGAGATATGAAGGTTGACATTCAAATTTAATTTTAAGATTACATATTTCAACGCTGACCTTGAAAAATTTACTGTATATGACTTGGAAATCTAGACTTTAACCAGAACAAATAAAGCTAAACCAGAAACCTCTAAATTGCTGGTTCAACTTCATGCCATAACCTTAGCTATCACTGTAAATTTCAATGTGTTGATTAATCAATTCAGCTTGCGAGTTGGTTATTTCTGAATTAATATCAGTAAACATTAACTCACTCTGAGTTGAGTTTATTCTCACTCTGAGTTGAGTTGACGCTGGCTGAGTTGATTAATTAACTCAGAATGAAGTTAAAATCAACTCACTGAAATTTACATTGTAAGTGAAAAAATTTATTCAACACAACGCTCGATCTTAGTTTTGCAAACGCGTATCAAAATTAGGACTTATTATTGCACATTTCCAGCCTGTATATGGGTGAAAATCATACCCTAAGAAATGTAGCCTCACAAAGTTATAAATGCGAAGACAATTACAGTCAAACCTAAGCCAGCAAAATCATTGGAACGCACGACCAAAAATGTCACAGAAACGTCACATATTTTGACAGTTCATACGTACATACCATATATATATGTATGTATATGACAGTGTATCTGGTCAATGTCTTTAATACACAAAACAATTGGGGGTTCGTCAAATAACAATCGATGTTACCCCCTCAAAACTGAAATAAAACCTTTACAGCACACAACTTTTAAGCTTGGCTTCGGTGTCGGAAATTTCGAATACCTAGTGAGTCAATTCGAGGGTGGCACTATAGTTGCTGTACGGTGCCGGTTAGCGCCGCAATTACGGGAGGCTTCCGACACCATATATATCGCAGTTCGCATATGAGGCCGCATGGTGACGGACAACGCCGTACGACGATGCACAGACAGCGCCTGCCTATAGAGAATACAATAGTTGAAACGTTACCACCCTAAAATTGTGTTTTAGATTCGAGTATGCAACTGGCTATACTACGACAGCAATATCGTCACTAAAAAGCAAATCTGACGTCATTTTGTCAAACTTTCTGACGTAATATAGTACAGGTCCACGTCATAAACTTGAAATAATCGAATTCTTCCTTGGCAATTGCCCAAACTATCTGTATTCATTCCGTTCAGGTGATTATAACTTTGTTACAGATAAATCTATCCAACTATAATCAGGCCCGTAGCCAGACGGGGAGGGCTTAGCCATTTTGGTAAAATTGTTAGCCCCCATTAGAAAAGTTTCAAACTTCGTTGTAAATTATCACAATCCCTTGCCTATGTTCCACGTAAAAAAATTTGCAACTCCCTAGCAAGGTGAGTCACGGGTTAGGCTATGCTGGTTTGTGACCATCCTTAGTTGGTTAGGTGAGCCAACTACGGGTTACCCTAGACTGCTTTGTGACCATCCTTACTTGGTTAGGTGAGCCAACTACGGGTTACCCTAGACTGCTTTGTGACCATCCTTAGTTGGTTAGGTGAGCCAATTACGGGTTACCCTAGACTGCTTTGTGAACATCCTTACTTGGTTAGGTGAGCCAGCTACGGGTTACCCTATACTGCTTTGTGACCATCCTTACTTGGTTAGGTGAGCCAACTATGGGTTACCCTATACTGCTTTGTGACCATCCTTACTTGGTTAGGTGAGCCAACTACGGGTTACCCTAGACTGCTTTGTGACCATCCTTACTTGGTTAGGTGAGCCAACTACGGGTTACCCTAGACTGCTTTGTGACCATCCTTACTTGGTTAGGTGAGCCAACTATGGGTTACCCTATACTGCTTTGTGACCATCCTTACTTGGTTAGGTGAGCCAACTACGGGTTACCCTAGACTGCTTTGTGACCATCCTTACTTGGTAAAAGTACGCCTTGAGCTTTAAGCAAACTGGTGCTCCAGTGTCTCTCTGTGTGTGCCCGCGCCGCTGCTATAAAACATGTAATCTGATCTAAAAGACATTAATGCAATTAAGATTTGCTCAAAGTACTTTTAAAATATGCACTTAGAGCCGTTTAGTAGGAAAATATAGGATATTTAGACAGCAAAGCTGTGCATCTTTTAAGCTGTTTGCTGTCTGTAAACATTAAGGATTAGCACACCCACGACGTCGAGAGCCCGACCGGATTGAGTCGCGTTACGGCAGACGTCGAGAGCCTGCCGGGATAGACTCACGGTGTGGCAACGGCAGCAATGAGCAATCATTCGATTGGCGGAATTAGGCAGCGAAAACAACAGTCCATTTGAAGATCAGGGTCGGAACGTTTTTCTGCGTGACTGCAATAGAGTAAGCTTAAGTTTTGGACTATTTCTTGCTTAGGCTTAGGTATAAGCTCATTTGTACACTTAGAGTTAAGAATGCAACGGCAGCAGTGAGCAATCATTTGTTTGGTAGAATTAGGCAGCGAAAGCAACAGCCCATTTGAAGATCAGGGTCGGAACGTTTTTCTGCGTGACTGCAATAGAGTAAGCTTAAGTTTTGGACTATTTCTTGCTTAGGCTTAGGTATAAGCTCATTTTTACACTTAGAGTTAAGAATGCAACGGCAGCAGTGAGCAATCATTTGTTTGGTAGAATTAGGCAGCGAAAGCAACAGCCCATTTGAAGATCAGGGTCGGAACGTTTTTCTGCGTGACTGCAATAGAGTAAGCTTAAGTTTTGGACTATTTCTTGCTTAGGCTTAGGTATAAGCTCATTTTTACACTTAGAGTTAAGAATGCAACGGCAGCAGTGAGCAATCATTTGTTTGGTAGAATTAGGCAGCGAAAGCAACAGCCCATTTGAAGATCAGGGTCGGAACGTTTTTCTGCGTGACTGCAATAGAGTAAGCTTAAGTTTTGGACTATTTCTTGCTTAGGCTTAGGTATAAGCTCATTTTTACACTTAGAGTTAAGAATGCAACGGCAGCAATGAACAATCATTTGATTGGCGGAATTAGGCAGCGGAAACAACAGCCCATTTGAAGATCAGGGTCGGAACGTTTTTCTGCGTGACTGCAATAGAGTAAGCTTAAGTTTTGGACTGTTTCTTGCTTAGGTTTAGGTATAAGCTCAATTTTACGCTTAGAGTTAAAAATACGCTTTTGTACCTACTACTATTACGGTCCTGTGTTTATAAATTGGCCAAAAATTGGCTAAAAATTTGGTTCTTCAGATTGCATTGGCAAAGCCTTAACAATGGTTCAATATACCAGTTTGCCTTTCGCTGATAATATTGAAATTGAATATTAAATAAATGCCTTTTCAAATGAATATTTTCAAAAAAGTTACAACTCAGCCTGCAAATGCACTTTTCTATATCGGTTACCGGCATTCTTGTTCCCTTCAAGATGCATCCATATTCAACGTAAAAACACTTCCCTTTTGCGCACCGCCGGCAGCGGCACTAATCCAATAAACAATATCCAAAACGAGGCATAGTGCTCGACTCTACCCATTTACCCGCGGGCAGCAAACGACGTTGGTTACCAATTGCCCACCCGCGTCTCATATATACCATATGGGTATATATATATATATATATATATATATATATATATATATATATATATATATATAATATTTATATGTATATATCAATATATATACATAATATATAATATTTATATGTATATATCAATATATATACATAATATATATCTATATATATATATATTTATATATATATCAATATATATACATAATATATATCTATATATATATTTATATATATATCAATATATAAGCATATGATCTCAAATTTCATTCTTGATTTTGAACACCGTTGATCTAAAGACAATGCAGTGTCAACAGAAAATTTGCAAGAGACGAACAACAAAAACCGTATGGCTTTCGTCAGGCTACGAGATACGCGTCATTTATGTTTTGATACGCTGAACGGTGCTTTAAGCATGCCGCTTTTAATTGACGCCTGTTTTTTGTTCACATCATTTCCGGTATGAACGGAGAAGTGAAAATCAAACGACCATGAGTTATATAAACACCATCCAATAAATATTGAGTCGTTTGCAGTGGTGGATCAGATCCAACAGCGGTGCTATGCACGGTGGCGGATCCAGGATCTCAATTTCACAGGTAATAATCTTACTTTTGACCCATACACAAACTACGAACTATTGTCACAAAATTGCTATAGAATTTTTGTCGAGATGCTGTTGGGGGGCCAGGGCCGGGGTGGCCCCCCATGGATCCGCCATTGGCTATAAAGACGTCACTTTCGTGATGCTGTTGCGCGGGGGGGGCACGGCCGGGGTGGCCCCCCCATGGATCCGCCATTGGCTATGCAGACATCGCTTTCGTCCGCGTCAACAGGGTTCGAAGCCAAAATTTTGTGTAAAAAATTTAGTATTAAAATAGCTGATTTGCATTAGACTGGAAAATTTTCGTGTATTGGAATGATATTTGCAGAGAGTCGCACCGTTTGCCTCGGGAACCCCTGTAGTCACAGGTGTTTGCTAATAGAGATCGGGTAATCCTTTGGAAATAGCTGTGGAACTTAGGAAAAGACATTTTTACAAGCTTTAAACCTTTCTCGATTGTAGGTTAATAACATTTAAATGATACCTGTGGAAATTGAAATCACTGTTAAATACGGCCATGGTCTTAGTCGCAGCCGTATTTATTAGAAACCAAAGCAAAAAACTCAAATCAAAACATTGGCGCACCCAAGGGTGTCCATTCAGGCCTTTGTCCAACCGACTGGGATCAAAGCCGAAACTCTGAACACAGGTTTAGTATTAAAATTGCGTTTGTCTTCTCGCTCGCTTCGTTTGCGAACTTTTTAACAATAATATATAGCGTACGTTCCCGTTAGAAATTTTGGCCCATGTTACTTTAAGGGCGTAAAGGTTTCTGGTGGGTCTATAAAAGAGTTGGTGTACATTCTAGATTACAATTTTTTTGGTTAGGCTTAGGCTTAGGAACATATATTTGCAACGCTTAGGCTTAGGCATACGCTTAATCTACTGTTATGCCCCTAAAAGTAACATTGGCCGAAACTTCTGTATCCGCCATTGATTGAAATCAAATCGCTAAATATTGCACAGCTCTGTTACTTAATATTTAACAACCGTGATCTCCCAAGAGACTGATATTGACAAGAGCACGTGGCGTTTAAACGGAAAACCACTCTGAGACACAACTCTGCTGCGCTATTAATCGAATTTAAAATCATCAATACGACGCCGGTATTCAAGTATCAGTTTACACGAAACAACAAAAGCTTAAAGCTTAAAATAGGTAACTCTGGCGGTAAGTAGAGCGGTTTGCGTGTAATTGATTGATAGGATGGCCGTTTTTACCTACTGAGATATCATGAAGGGGGGTGGGGTGGAATTTTCGTGTGAGTTCGTACCAGGGAAGGCGGGTTTAAAAAGCCGTGGCTCACCACCTTTTGGTTCGAATATAGAAATTTTTTATAAGCCAGCTGATGAATATATATGTATATATATGTATATATATATATCTATATATATTAATACTAATCGTTCATCAAGTGTTTTGGTTGCTAATGAGCAAAAATTGACTTTCAAGATTTAGCGTTTTGGTGCTAAGTCTTAAAACGACCGAACAATGAACCAAAGCCATTAATATTTATTTTCCATGGCCTACGGAATAAGAGTCCGATCGAGGGACACCGGTTGTCGAACCTGCAACGTTTGACCAGCCAGATATGCAGTGTAGGGTTAATTATAGCACTCCGCAACAATCGATAGAAAGTTTTTTAGCCTTAAAATAAAAGGACCATGTATAGAACAGGGCAGGAACAGTAGTATAAGCATATTCCTAAGCCTAAACCTAAGCTTAAGCCTTAGCGTAAGGATGATCCTATTGCTAAGCCTAACCCTAAAGCCTAAGCACAAACGTTAGTCTAAAGTTTAAACTGACTCTATTACAGCACTGCCGAAAAACGATCCGGCCCTGTTCTATACATGGGCGAAATATATCGAATGTCTTCAACTGAAAACCTTTGGAAACTCAAACGAATTCGCCATTGCGACTTACTTGTTTAGTAATATCGATAATATCATCGTTAAAGCTTTGTGATGAGCAAACATCAATTGAACCGGAGCCGCCAAGACTGTACCCTGAACTCGAAGCAGACGATGAGAGGCCGCCTAAGGTCCCGTCGCGAGGTGTTGACGTTGCCAGTTCACATTTTTCGAACAGCAATGCGAGCAACGGAAACAATGGGTGACTGAAACAGACCAAAATGTGGGTCGGTATATTCAAATGTGTGTAACACCTATCACCAGTTGTTGATATGTCTTCTAACTTTTGAATCAGCGAATGCTGACGGTCAAACTTTTGCATATTTTTCGCATATGACTTGCTCTACTTCTGCACCAATTTTGAGTTCACTCACTGCAACAGCTAGTGTGTTTGAAAACCTATTACTAACCGATAATTAGTTGCTATACACATTTGAGAATATGGACTCATTTTAATTTAACACCTTGTTAAGAAGATTATAACAAGTAAAAATATTGAAATTAATTCACTTGATTTAGTTGAGCGGACACAAGACGAGGTATCGAGAAGATAAAAATATTCTTCAACTTCAAAATCCGATTTTGTGTCAGCAACCATCCACTGTTTCATCTGCTCGCATTGTTGGTCGAGCAATCATCGATTTCTCGATCAACAATGCGAGCAGTTGAAACAGTTGCAGACTCAAAGATCGGATTGAAATTTACCTTTTTTGTCAAATTATTTCAAATCAAATACGTTCAAAGTGTAATTCGATTTCGAGTTATATTCAAGTTGAAGTGTACACCAAAGAGTACATACAAGCTTAAAATCTCAAAAATATTCAGTAAATATTTCAATCAACCGATGCGTTTTCAATCTCAACCCCGGTTGAAATTTTTGTTCGACTGTTTTTGGAATATTTTTATTTGATAACCGCAGAAACCATCTTGGAAATTTTCACTGAACATTACCCCTCATTTCTAAGCTTTTAGTTTAGACCCTGACTTTAATCAGCTTCGAGCATTTAGAATTGAAATCAAATTCAGTTGCGGTCCGAGGAATTTCAACTGATAGTGGCCGACACCTTAACAAGCGACTAAAATTTTAGTTCTTCAGTAATGTTGT
Organism: Enoplolaimus lenunculus; assembly: GCA_030248215.1. NCBI lineage: Eukaryota > Metazoa > Nematoda > Enoplea > Enoplida > Thoracostomopsidae > Enoplolaimus > Enoplolaimus lenunculus. The sequence continues at coordinate 58,667 of JASANG010002394.1, forward strand.
TCGCAATTCGTTCGCGATAGTAATAAATACAGATTAGAAAACGGCGATCTAAGGCCGTTTTACCTACGCCACTGATTCAAAGCCAAACGTACCTATAAATCGATTGTACGTCAGGTTTGAAAGCACTCGGATGGGACGAATTAGTCGCACTTGAACGAGGAATCAGTGGCTCTGACCCACCGTTTGGATACAAACCATGGGGACCTACGCTGCTGCCGATCTGTGTTAGCTGATCTCCATATCCTACTGGCGTCCCGGAAATCACATCGCCAGCTAAATTTGTTGTTGTTCCCGATGTGGATACATAGCTAGTAGCAGCGGTTAATTGCAATGGAGCTGACGATAACGTGGTTGACGAATATATTGCGTTATCGTTGACGCTAAGACATGATTCGTCTGAGTATGAGTTACCTTTAAATAAATAAATATATGTCGTGTCCCAAACAGCTATTTGTTCTAATTGACAACTGCGCCCTTCCAAGTATTATTTGTTGTTCAACGCAGCCCAAACAACTGGTACCGGATAAAACTTTAAACCCCAATAAAATACGGCCTCAAAAACTGGCTTTGTTTTTGCATTGTGTGAAATTCGGTTCACTGGTTTTTGTGCCAGATCCGATTACAATATTTTGATTTTGATCCCTGTTAAATGGCCATGATGCAAGCTTCCCTTGGACCAGCCAGTGTTTCAGTAGGCTTTGCACCTTTTGCCCCCCCCCCCTGGTTAACACTTTCGTGTCCGCTACGAAACGAAACTTTGGAAAAAGTATTCCAAGCCAAAGGTCATTGGTCAGACTTAACACCACTAATATTCCTTAATAGAATACTGGCCGTACAACAGTACTTAACTTTACCTGGCACTGTGTTTGCGTCTCCATCGTGTGACACCACCACAGACGTGGCATGACAACCTGTTGGGACCCCAGACGATGGCTGGCATTGAGGCGCTGCTGTTTGATTTTCATCAGTTATTATGGGACCTGGTGTCGTATGGCACGAACCGTTGCGATCGTTGCTTGCTGCAGCAGCTGATCCTGTATTGCTGTGTACACTGTTATGAATGCTGGTCGAGTTGTTATTACCATTGCAATCGTCATACTGAAAAATATAAAAATCATGGACCTTGAGGGACGAACCACATTTTCACAGGACTATAATAGAGCAAGCTTAAGCTTTAGATTAATTTTTAGGCGTTAAGTTTTAGGCTTAGGAATACGCTTATACTACTGTTTACGCCACTCAAAGTAACACTGGCCAAAATTATAATGGCTGCACTGTAGAGATACAACTTGAGTCGACCGTTGACTTAGTCGATTTTTGACTTAGCTCAGAAACAGACTGCAGTTCACAGATCGAAGATTTCTACAAAACCAAATTTCTAAGTCGAGATGTTTACATGTCAACGGAGAGTCGAGCAAAAACTTTTTGAGTTAAGGTAAACGTATATAACTTTACATAACCAAAATTTAGCCTTAAATCTAAATCGAATTCATAGTTAAGCTTAATTATGTCTCCACAGCAGCCATATTAATTGCCATCAGGTACTTAGGATTAAAGTTAATTCAAAAACCTTGAAATCTTCCCGGTCATGTACAATTAGGACTGGAAACTGGTTACTTAGATTTAGGTACGCCTAGTAGGCCAGTGGTCAATTGAATTATACCACTAAACCGGTTTGGGTGTGTGTCACAAAAAATCTATAAGTTTCATACTATTGACACTTAAACCGTTGTTAGGTTTAGGGACCAGCCAATTAGCATAAATCGAAGCCTAAGCACAAGAATAATTCTAAAACTAAATCGAAGCTTAAGTTTGGGCGTAAACGTACTCAAAACGAAAACGCGACTCTTCAAAAGGCAACTCAATGTGAGAAAAGGGGTTAAGTACCAAACTCAAATTTCAGTGTTTAAAAGAAAGGTCCATATTCTCAAATGTGTATAGCAACTATCATCAGTTAGTAGTAGGGTTTCAAACTCACTAACTATTGAAGTTATTGAATTCACAATTGGTACAGCAGTAGAGCAAATTATATGCAAAAAAGTGCTTGATTTTGAGGTTCAGCATTCACTGGATCCCAAAAGTTACAAGACCTATCATCACCAACTACTGATCGATGCTACACACATTTGAGAATAAGGACCCAAGAGTTGAAAAAATTTCGCTGATTTCAATAAAATATGCCCCATCAGTACTGAAAGAACATTTCATGAGCAAAGTTCGGTCTCAGCTGCGCAGGCATGGGTAAGCTATCTTGCATATGTTATGCCCATGGTGAAAAGTTACATGAGCTGGTAAAAATGTATAAGTACAAATTAACACAAAACAATCCGTCAAGATATGACATTATCGACAGGTAAGAAAAGTGCCGTCGAAAGTACCTCCCACCCCCAAATTAGCCCCGACAGTTGGGGACAAACAGCAAACTAAAAAAATTTCTCGCGGACCACAACGTGTCGAGCTATGAAACATTTTATTGCAGGACCCCCTCGGACCTGTGTGTGGGGGCGACAGTCGTAGTGCGGCCCCCAGTAAATCAGAAAAAGTGAAATGTCCAAAAATTTAGCTTATAAGCAGTTGAAATTCCAAACCTTTTTATATGATTGACACACCGGGACAACCTGACGCTTTTTTTGAAAAATGCAGATTTTAAGCTTTAATTTTTAGCTTAATTATGCAAAAAACATGCTTTATTCCAAGTTTTATGTTTAGTAATTTTTTGAAATGCGTCAAGTTGCTCAAACGTTTGGTGTCATCCGGATAGTTTAAGAGGCCAGTGTTAGTTATTGGGATCGGCCCAAAGGCAGCCAGAGAAACTGAGAGACTCAGAGCCCTGACAGCTTAGGCTTAAAGATACGATTATGTTTAGGTCACGCTTGCGGCTAGGTTTAAATTTAGGCTTACTACTCTCTAAAAACTTACTAAACTTGAATATTAGTTTACGTAAAACTTAAATGGCTGAACGGACTAACTTAACTAGAATTTTAAGTTTTACTTTAACTAACATATGTTTAAGCTTAACACGAGTTTCAGTAAACTTATTTTTAGTTTATGTAACAAGTGCAACCCAGAAATTATGTGTATCTTAGACCTCGTTAAGTTTAGCTTAAACTAAAAATATGTAACATTTTAAACGAGTCTAAGCGTGAACCAATCTGTTAGTTTAGTTATTCTACAAAGTTAGTTTAATACTGCTGGATCTGTAGCCAGTTCAACATGCTCGAGGGTAGGGCAAAAACTTGGCATTAGGAAGTTTGACATTAATTAAAGGAAAGTTAAAATTTTCCAGGGGGCCAAAATTGTTCCAGTGATGAGCTGAGGTTTCCCTGGCGCCGTTGTGGTTTCGCGTCCGTCAATAAGACTGTCTTGATGGACCAACGAAATTCTTGCCAACATAGAAATCTTTCAAATATTGAAAACTAAAAGCTACATGGTAAAATTATGTTTAAATCATGTTTAATTCATGTTTTTACCTTACCTTTCTTTTAATTACAAAAAATAACATAGGCTTAGGATCAGGCTTGGGGAGTGAAATATACAATAAGCGGCACCTTGGTTACACCCTTAAATATAGTATTAGCTCTTGTACAACCTTTACCTAAAACCAACTAAAGCGTGAGCCTAACTCTAAATTTGTGGAAAGTACAAAAGCAATATATATAATATATGTCTATATATACATATATAATATATATCTATATATCTATATATAAATATATATGTATATATAAATATATATGTATATATATAAATATATATGTATATATATATATATATTTATAATGAAAGTATATTTATGTGACATATAAAAATATTCGATATGCATTAAGCTTGACGTTTCTGCCATGCCGTTAATGCAGTCGAGAAATGGTTCTGAAAACGTCAATTTTGCCTACATATAACACGTCATGTGTGACACATCCTACAATTAAACACGACACATGTCACATATATGTATATACGAACATATATATGGACTTTTAGGCGAATTTGACAGAAACTGTGAGTGTTTGTGTTTATTTTACATATTCTATACGTGTATCGCAATATATGTGTAACGCGGTTTCTGAGGTGCAATACCGTGTGGCCTAAAGGACTTCTGGCTTATATCTACATGTATAAATATATATTGTACATGTTATATATTATATAAATATATATTATATAATATATATAAATAAATATATATATTTATATGTAATATATAACATATACAACATGTATACGGTGCACCCCCTTGGATGTGTCGATCATTGTTTGATATGTAAATTGACATGACACCTTATATAAAACGGGGATTTATATGGAATTTGGGCCTGTGTGAAGCTTACGATTTTCGAGCCTTCGGTATTTTATATTTTGTGTTTTGTTTTGTTTGTTTCTGACTGCGTAGCAGATATCAAGTGCTCTATACATTGGTTATTAAGTTTCTCGATGTATTTGAAAAATTTTAGAATATAATTTTTGGCGTTCGCTTCGGCGTCAATTGCCTTTTGAAATCATGCTAATATACTTAATACGTAAGTCTGTGAACGAATCGTTAAATTTTGTATCGTAATTAAGAATTTGGCTCATGGGCACCTTTTATTTGCCCATCGTTTACGAAAACTAACTTTGGCACAATAGAGTATTTACACTGCAAAAAATGGTGAGTCAAATTGACTCTCTCCAAAATACTCTACAACACTACACAATTTGAGTCATATTCGACTCCGCTAGAGTCAAACCGGCGACTCAGTGAGTCGAATTTCACTCTGACGGAGTGTAATTTTGACTCAATTTGTGTAGTCCTGAAAAGCCTAGTTCGGAGACGGTCAATCTGACTCACCATTTTTGCAGTGTAGATTTGGTGTTATACTCACTTTCAGGCTTAGGGTTAGACTTATGCTTAAAATTAGACTAACGTTAGGGCTCAGGTGTACGCTTAGGCTTAAGCTTTTGGGGAAAGTGTGCAATAGCCAGAGATTTTTCACTAGAAAACTACAAAGACAGTCGATACCTAAGTATTCTCAAGCGTGTAGAACTTCCGCTTTACAACTGGTGTTAAGCACCAATTTGTTCACAGTATTTTCTTAGAATAGAAACGTGTTGTTCTGTGAAAAGAAAATTTGCATGCAGATTGTTGTACACTCGCTAACTTTTGCGCATTTCGCAAAGCTGGCTAACCAGCCATTCCTTATTTTTAAATAATAAATACAATCAATTCAGCACGTTTCTTCGATTCGGTCTCGTCTCCGAGTTGAAAGAAAACCAAATTAACTGGAATCCTTTTTTAAGTTTATTTTTTCGAAAACCGATCACTAACTGTGGCGATAGGTGCTAGACGCATTTGAGAATACTAATGCGATTAGGATTCCAATCTCAACTTACCCGTGGAGTTGATGACATGGCTAGAGACGAGCAGTTGTCTTTATTTTCTTTTTTGACGTAGTTTCCTAGAATTTCAATTTTGGTCTACAAGCCGTTGTACCAGACAATTAGTTTGAATCGTTTCAGCGTAACACAACGGGTCTTGGCAATGTAGCATTATCAAATAACGCGTTATATTCATTGTAATTTATTATTATTATAAAACGTATTATGTTATAAAGTATAAGTGAAATTATGCTTATTATAATCTGATTTATATTTGAGGTTCCTGAAAAAAATACACCAAATGTTTACGTTAATATTTTTCACAGTTGTGCAACACCAAGGCTTGAAGCATCATTGCCACAGCGTCGTTGTTTAAGGTTAGAAATTTTTTCATATGATCTTAGACCATAGAAAGTAAAAATGAAAAAAGAAACTAAAAATGAAAAAAAAACTAAAAATGAAAAAAGAAACTAAAAATGAAAAAAGAAACTAAAAATGAAATAAGAAAGATACTTTCTATCTTACAAATAAGTAAAATTTCATACCACTTGATAGGCAACGGTTGTTGAACTTATAATGTGTCGGCACAGTATGTTTTCAGCTTACTTAGCCAGAAACCAAGGTTCCAACCGGGCCTTAATTTTGTTGAAATCAGAACCGAAATCGGAATTGGGTTTGCTCGTAATCGGAACCGGAATCGAAATTTTTAGATTCGAAATTTTTAGATTTAAGTGTGTTATGATTTTGTTAATTTTTAGTTGTAAGACCAAAATAGATTTTATTTCACAGTTTACACAGTATTTTCTCAGTTTAAGTTTTCAGTGGTAAAGTATAATTCTCAAAATCATCAAGGTGGAACATAAGTTTAAATATGAAATAATTTTGATGGAAAAACACACGTCACCGAAAATACCGGAATTTCGGCATCGGAATCACGCACACCGTCGGAATCGGAATCGGAATGCAAATTTTGTCGAAATTTCAACCGGAATCGGAATTCCGTTGGAACTCTGCTAGAAACACATCGTACGTTTCTGGGCTTAAATTTTCGTTGCCAATTTTTCACTATGACCGGACTATGGGCGTAGCCAAGGTTTAGGTTTGAGGGAGGGGCCACGGGTTTTAAAATTCATATACCGGATTGTAATTCGAGTATGACTCACGTGGCGATACTCGACGACGGACGGCATTTATCAAAAGGTATGACGCAATCCGAACAGAACGCGCAGATGTCTTGAGACGTCTGATTGCAAAAATCAAAGTATCCAGTTCAATTAATAAGTTTCAGTTTGCGACAATCATTTCATTACATCTGATAGTACAAATGCCATATGTAAGTGTGAAAATTTTGTGAGCAAAGCAAGCTAAAAGCCTGCCGAATTTTAAATATTTAAATTTGTCTACGAATTTAAATTTTGGATGAAGTTGTGTTTCTAAAATTGATTCTGTTTTCAAATGCCGATCCGGGATCGAGGCCGCTAAGTGCCGTATTGACTAGAACGGCCACACGTGAAAAAAATATTGACTCTCCCCGAAATAGGCTTTTCCTGACTACACAAACTGAGTAAAATTAGACTCCGCCAGAGTCAAATTTGACTCACTGTGCAGTGCAGGTATTTAATCATTTTACACAAGAACCAAACCGTATCTGGCGTAGGTTGGTTTGTCCCTGAAACCAACGTTTGGATCCTTTAGTGAAACGGACACAAGACCCTTGCGATCGAAGACGTTCCAGTAATAGAAGTCCTGTTGCGATATACGTTCATGTTTGTAATGGTATAATACCAAATGTAGTGAAAAAAATCGCGAGCGAAGCGAGCAATAAGCTAGACAGCATGTTTTAAACTGAAGACAAAGAGGACCAGAGTCTTCAAAGTACCCGTCTGGAAATAGTTTTTGAAAAAAAATTGAAATTGGAAGGTCACGGTTCCCTTGGCTACGCCCCTGGATAGGGCTGGTACGATGCAACCGTATCCACCGGAAGTAGCCACTGACCGCGGGAAACCTTCGGCTGATGAAATATGGGAAATCGTTTATTACCGAAATGACAAAAACTCTCGACCGAAGCGAACTTGAAGCCATGCGCCATTTTAGCCCTAAAGCTTAATACAAAATCTTTGTTTTGAGCCCAGTTGGAGGCGCTAAACCGCCTGAATCTTCAATCTCGAAAAGCCCCAAAATCTTCACCTCGTCCAAATTTAACCTTTCGCAAAACTGTTCGTTAGCAAAATCAATAAGCCTAAGTGTTGCAAAAGCGTATTCCTAAGCCTAAGCCTAAGTGTTGCAAAAGCGTATTCCTAAGCCTAAGCATAAGTGTTGCAAAAGCGTATTCCTAAGCCTAAGCCTAAGTGTTGCAAAAGCGTATTCCTAAGCCTAAGCCTAAGTGTTGCAAAAGCGTATTCCTAAGCCTAAGCCTAAGCATAAGCAAAAAATGTGGTCTAGAATGTATGCTTACAGACCTACCACAAACCGGGACGGCCCTAAAAGAAACATAAGCCGTTAGCAAAATCAAAAACTCGATTGATTTCACCAGCTTCTAAAACACACGGCTGTTAAAAATATTATCACTGAATACATCACCTTTATTGATTTAAAACTAGCGTTATAGCAAGTTGTACCCTTTCGGAACGAAATGTACCATTTTCTAACCCAACCACCCTGCTCAACGAACCAATTCCAAAGTCGACACCGATTTTAATAGGTTTCGTCCATATTCAGCAGGCGGAACTCAAAATTTAAGCCTAAATTACGAACCACGTCTTGCGCGTTGCCCGTATCCCCTCTGTTCCGGTGACATCGCTTAATTCAAATTCAAATATTTGCCAGTAAAAATTGTTGCGAAAATCACGTAGCAAAAGTGGTTAATTTTTGCAGTATTAAAAGTGTTTCACTGCATTGTGCAAACATTATTGCCAGTCGCCTAAAATTTTATTCAACTGAACTGAACTTAAAGTTGAAAAAGTTAAAACGCAATGCCCAGCCAAGGCGAGGGTGGTACAATATTTCGGTGGGCATACGGGTACTTTATGTGGGTTGCCAAACGGAGCGAAAACTATTTCAAGGTGGGCTAAGATTTTGCTGCAGAATATTGCTGAGGTTTCCTGGCCAGCCTCACCCCAGGCCCGTAGCCAGGCCACCTTGCTAGAAGGGGCTAAAAATTTTCAGGACGGGCATGCAAGGGTTTTCAATGAATTGCTAGCAAGGTTGAAAATTTTCTAGGGGAACCAAAATTTTTCCAGAGGGTGCTGAGCCCCCTGACCCCACCTTGGCTACGGACCCGCAGCCCCCAGTCTTTGGTTTGGGAGCCGGTGTACAGATATTTTAGAAATATTTATTTCACTTGTTTTTTTGTGTTTTATTTTTCTATTTTACGTTTGGTAGTCGGTGATTAGACGCTGAATAATTGACGGCCGTCTGCCGTAAGTATAGTATTTATAATACAATTTTCTAGGATCCACTATCGGACCCAGAGGGCTTAAACGGGGGGCGTATGGTCCCCATGTCAGAAAATTGTTTGTGATAATATGGTACGGTCCTTACCTTACAATTTTTACCCCTCAGAAAATTGGCACACCTATAGCATACAGTAAAAATTGCGTTTCATAATTTTGCCAGCCTGTCCCTTCGTGAGAAATTTCTGGATCCCCGCTAGTCAGATCACTGGAGATCATAGCCAGAAGGGGTCAGATTGGCCATGGTTCGCCAACAGAGATCAAAGCAATAATTTTGTATTAGTGTTGAAATTACGTTTGGATTTTCGCTCGCGAATCTTTTTAGGGCCGTAAAGGTTTAGGGTACTGAACAGCAAGGTCACCGCCAAAAAATCCGTCTGTACTTCAATTTGAGAGGCCTGCGACGCAAAGATTTGAAAAATATACCTGAAATATTTCATTCTATACCACCGTGTATCTTTGGAGGGCAGCCCCCTGTCTTAACTTGTACAACGATCCACGACAGCGAGGATTTCGCAACAGCAGCGAAATCCAATTTTGTACCCTGTTTAGATGTCACTACACCAATGCACCTGTAAGCAGACACACATAACGCAATCCAAAATTCACACTTGATTCCGTCGGAACGCACAACAACGAAAGATTACCTGACCACAAAAATTCATTTATAATGCATGAAAATACTTAGCTAATTTCATTTTGGAACCCCAAAACTCACGGCTTGCTAGCGCTGACTAGTGCTGTCTCTAATCACGCACTTGTTTTGCAGCAAAGGGACTCACACGCATGCTTGCCTCCTTCTGATGGCACATAGGTAATGGGCAGTGGTGGATTCAGACATTTCTGAAATGGGGGGTAGCGTGTGAGATATAATAGTGTGAAAAAAGAACTCGCGATCAAGAAGCCAAACGCCATTTTAGTGCTAAATTTTAATACAAAATCTTGGTTTGGATTCCTGTTGGACGCCAGACCGGCGTGTCCCTTCGTGAGTCTGTCAGTGAGCACAAGAACACACAACAAGTGACCAAAGTATGCAGATATCAAAATATCATCCAAACATACCATCAAACAATAGTAACAACAATCGTGGATAGAGTCCTAGTAAAAGATAGGATATTGTTTATAAACCAGGGATGTTTGCTTGATTTTGAAATTTGGGATCCGTAAACTGGAGCGCGGACTTATTTTAAAAATTTGACCAAAGGTCCGTGCAGATCCAGAGAGTGATCATTATGTAATCGAGAATCTTAGGTTATACTTAAACGCGAAACTAAGCTTACAACCATAATACTGGGTGCCGTAGAGCCTGACATATGCCAGAATGTCGCTGATTGGCTAGGGATCTTGACCTGATTTTGAAATTTTAGACACACACCTTGACGTTTGGGGCCATCATTTGTGATATGGCTAACGAACAAAATCTGAGACTCGAGTCTTAGCCGAATTTTAACCTAAGCCTAACTTTACAGGTTTGTGCGGAACTCGAATAAATTTCTGTTAAGGGGCATATTCTGGAAGAAAGTAGGTCAGTTGTAAAGCCTGTGAAAGCGATTGTTGTTCACGGTCGATTGAAAAATTTCAGATATAATCAAATGTTCTGGCCCTTTCCTTGTTGGGCCCATGTATAGAACAGGGCCGGATCGTTTTCCGAAGGGGCTATAATAGGGTCAGTTTAAGCTTTAGACTAATTTTTTTGCTTAGGCTTAGGCTTAGGCTTAGGAATTGGCTTATTTATAAGCTTAGGCTTAGGAATATGCTTATACTACTGTTCCGGCCCTGGTCTATACATGGGCCGCTTGTTGGCACAAACCTAAATCTTGACCTCAATCCAATATCTAAACAAGCGGACACTTGAAATAGATACTTGACTTTGCGCTTTGACGAAATTAAGTACTTTCAAACCCTTAACTCGATATGCAATAAAACATCTCTTGAAATTTCAATGGTGGTTACTATACTCTTAAAACAAGCAAACGAATTGAAATACTTCATTTTGATTGGGTAATAAATTAGCAATTGAAAATGCTCAGTATTGATTGGCGAAACGGTTTTCGTTCCTTTATTAGAACCGGTTGAAAATCGGGTAATTTTGCAGATCTCTTTAGAGATACTTTGCTCGTTTACAAGCTCGAAGCATAAAAAAGTAAGGATGGCAGGAGCGAATCAAAGGGCATCCAACATCAGCAGGATCTATTACTGCCTTCTTCGTTTGAAAGGTACTTGTTCAGGGCCGTGCTTAGCGCTTCCCAACCCCACCCACTCGACGGATCTGGTCTAAAAAGGACTACGTTGAAAAACAAACTAAATTTTATAAGGTCGACTGGAACCAAAATAAACCTTTTTGAAAAGTTTGAATACAGAAAATGAGCCTAGTTTCTGGTTCGCTTCGCTCGCGAAATTTCTTCATTACGACATTCGTCCTAAAGGCATTAATGGAATGAGCAGATGCATTTTTAATCTAAAGGGCTCGTACAGGTCTAAGACCAATCCTGGACATCAGATCCTGCGGCGAATTTAAGCAAAGCAAAGTTTTATTTTACGGTTTGACACTGAAAACTGCGTCTGGCTTCGTGTTCAATTCGCTTACGAGACCTTTGATTCGCCACTTCTAGAGGGCCTATGCCTTTAGTTCGGGGGGAGCCCAGAAAGTGCTGGATATGGCCCTATAATTGCGTCTCCCCTCAGTAATAAGTGGATTAATAATAGTGGCATAAATTTTACCTTTAATCGTAGACGTCGGCTTAGGCTTATATACGTTTAGGGAAATATATACTGAACGGTAACGTTGGTGAAATATGCTTTCTATCAAATTAATATTAATGTTTACAGTTAATAAAAATAGACAAATTTGTAACTATTACAAAAACATTAACAAATTATTTGCTATATTTCCGATTCAGTATAGACTAATACATCTCGGTGGAACCGGATTTGAAAAATATCGCATCCGTATATCGGCAAAGTTTGATAGAGACCTTAACCGGCAATGAAGTAGAAAGGTGTACAAATATAAGTGATTTCAGGTAATATTAGCTGTAATCTTATCTTGCCAGAAGAAAATGCATACGCGTTTCATTTGAAAAACGTCGACGATTACCTATTAGTTCCTGAATAGTTTCAGTTTTACAGAAAAAAATTACTGACCGATACACAACTGTTGCTAAAAACGAAAACTTTTTCAAGCCAAGTTGAACAAAACCCTCCAAGTCCAATCGGAGCTGCCGGCCGTTTTTTTGCCACGCTCGGACCTATCGTCACAAGCGTAAACCTTCCAGTATCCCTGTCTCTCAGTGGACACTGTCCACTGAACAGGCATAATTAACATAAGCTTAACACAAGAATGAAAACTTTTGAAAGCCTGTCGGACTATAGCATTTGAACTACGACTTTGCACCCGGCTGTGGCCCAATGTTACTTTAAGGGGCGTAACAGTATATTAAGCGTATTCGTAAGCCTAAGCCTAGCGTTGCAAAAATGTGTTCCTAAGCCTAAGCCTAAGCAAAAATGTAATCTAGAATCTAAACTCACTCTTTTATAGACCCACCATAAACCTGGACGCCCGTTACAGTAACACGGGCCCTGCTGTGTATGACCGACGAATTAAACTTCAATCGTCCGCGCCGCCAAAAAGATCATTTGAAACTTTTCGCTGTCGAATAAATTTCAATTTCAAATCTTTCGTTCGGTTTGTTTCTGTACAATTCTAATTTTACAAAATACTCTGAGTCGACTCGAGTTTGTATAATTATATTCTGTGTTTTTGTTTTACGGATCAAAGATCAAAGTAAAACTCCCAATTCAATAACGCATGATTGCATATATTTTACCTATGCCGCCTATGTCCAGTAGCATGGGCATAGTCAGCGGGGTTCAGGGGTCAATCCCTCCGTAGTAAGATTTTTTAAGTTTAATACCTCTGAAACCCCACCTCCCTCGAAGTTTGGATATTTTGGTGGCCACAAAATAGACCATCTACGAAGGAAACTAAGGTTTAAGATCCGCTCTGATCGGGGGAAAAATTTGTTTTGTACATTTTTGTCCCAAAAGTTGACAAAGTATAATTTTTCTAAACGACTGGAACATTTTTCACCGAGCCAGAACCAGTAAAAGCACAACGGTCAACCCACCTGTTGACTTTTTCTGATCCTAAGTATTAAATACATAGCTACGTTTACTTCAGTTTAATTAACTTAATTACCTAACAATAGCTCAACTCATAGGATTTTGGATTTTATAATATTGAATAACTGTCGAAATTTCAACCAAAAGCTCATTGAACTAAATTTAAAATGATTTATATTCAAATTCAAAATTTATTTCAAAATACCTCAGCGATTGCCTGGGTGGGGTTTGTTTGAACTTTTTTATCGGTTTCTTCCTGTTTGAAATTTTGGTATTTTTTTCATTTTTTCAGCAAGAATATAATACTTATTTTAAACTGGAGTAAAAATATATTAGCTAACTTATGTTGAGATTTAAAACCGAAACGGTGTATCTTAGGCTTGACTTCAAGTTGAAGCCACAAAGACAGCCCATAGAATGTCATCTATACCTATGGCTCACAATCGTTCAGCTTACGATATCAGCATTCATTTGGTATATATTACGTGATTCAAGATCTGGATATTTTCTTAAATCAACCTCAGCTTATCCAATTTTTATGATCAGCGTAATAAAAGACCAAATTTAAACAGAAACCCAAATTTAAATTGAACTCAGGTTCTTAAACTGCTTCATGGGAAACTTTCAAAATTCCCTACAGTCCCACGATATCTTAAACTATTATTTTTTCAGTAACATCGTAAAAATAGTCTTCGTACCCACTCGTGCTCTGTTTGGTAGGTTTTAGCTAACGGTACACTACGCCCTTGACCCGCCCCGCCCCCAAGTTTCTGAACGGCCAAAATAAGTAAAAACCCACACAACTGTGTAGCGTAGCGGGGAGACAGACTTCAATCTAATTATATCACAAAATATGTAGCGATAATCAATAATAATTTTACCGGTTGAATAGTTTCTTCTTACTTCGGTATATTTATATATATATTATTAGAGTCTTTTATCTTTTAGCAGAGTAGTGGTAAATTTATCTATCAGTAGACATCTAGGAACCGTTATGAGGGCGACGGTGAAAAACACAGGGTGCATAACGGTATGTATGTCTTTAAAATCAGCCAATACATAGAACTGGGCCGTAAATAGTAATATTGCACGCCGGCCAGGAACCGGCCCAGGCCAGTAATTGCTTATCACAGAAAAAGCTGAAAACATTGTGATATTAGAAATTTAACGGTCTCGGGTTTCAAGAATAGCCTAACCAAAGTTGATTTAACCAAATTCCTCAAATTCGACCGAAACTTAGGTTAGATATTAGTGGATTTCGTTCCCTTTCTAGCCTTAGTTTTATTGAGCACCAATGCTATTGTTTCGTTTTCTGTATTTGTTATTTTTTTACATGTATTCCATTATTTACTGCTCAAGAAACGAATACAAAATACAAACATATTTAGAATTCGATTCCAAAACTGTTCGCTGGAATCTTACATGTGTCCTAGTCTTGTCATCATGGTCAATGTTAAGATTAAATCGCTGATTGAAACTACTTTTGCTGCAGTTGTATTCTTGATAACTCATGGTGGTATAAAGCGCTTCAGATGATCTGGGTTCCATTGCCTTTTACAAAAATATAGTGCAATCTTTCACCGGAGTATATATAAATAGTTTTAGGCAATAATAAAGGAAATAATAATGGAATCTGTTGAAATCATCTCGGATTTTCTCGCCGATTAAAGAGGATTTTGAAATTGTACTGGTCATATCTTTCAACAGTCATTTTTACGGCGACTTTATTAAAGAAGTCTTTGTAAGAGCTAAATGAGAGTCCGGTTGTGTGTGGGTAGCTCAACCCGCCTTTTTACGAGTTGAAAATCGAACCTTAGACAATGCAGGCTTAACGTTTAAAAATTTATCCGATCCATGATATGCCAAACGAAAGAAAGCATACTTTTTAATATGAAGGCACAAGCGGATGCAGAGAGAGGCGGGGAGGTAACTTGCGTCACCCCGTCAAAGATATTCGTGGATAAAATAGTAAGGTCTTTCCTACCTTACCATTTTTCCCCTTACAAAACTTACTTGTGATAACATGATAAGGTCCCCTACCTTACAATTTTTGCGCTGGCATACATATATAGCATGCAAGAGAAATTGCATTTCATAACTATTGGCCGGCCGCCCCTCCGTCAGAAATTTCTGGATCCACCGCTGTACGATCGCTATTTATACGCCATTTTCCTTCAGAAGGTGGCCTGTATTTCAATTGCATCTCTCTCGATAGCTTGACAGGCACGTGAATTTCGCCAACATTTTTAGACAAGACAAGAAGTTTATTTGGATCGAAAACACAAGAAAATATGCAATCAGTTCAAACGATAAAGCGAAGTTGTCATAATCATTGAATGTGCGCAATACACCCAAGAAAATCGAAAGCTGGAAAAGCTGAAACTTTACTGATTTTGACCATCTCAAGGGGCTTCAATAGCTTCCGTGCTTGTCTTAGATCGAAACCCTTGAGTGTTTAGTATTTATCCGTTTCTGAGCATCGAAAGACCATCAAAAATTTCAAATATACATGCGATGTAATTAATTTAAATATACATTAAGATTAAGTGTATCGGTTCAGTGTAAACATATATCATTCGCAATTTCACTGTGTTTCCATTTTGAACGGCAAATATTCCGCGATAACTTATGAACGAAGAGTTAAGGGAAATTTAAACACATTCATGAAAAGGTCAAATATTTTTGACGATAAAACCGCTCTGAATGCTTGACAATCATTTTGGTGGGAATGTTGTTAATTTCTTGCCGCTGGAATTCCCAGCTGTATCCAGGGTATCACTGAACATAGTAGGACTGGGCAGAAATGGAAGTTGGGCGGAGTAGTGCAGGTTTGACCTCGCACTTCCACATTTGGGGCAAAAATCCAAAAATCTATATTTCTAAAGTCGTATTCACACGTGTAAGTTTTTGTTGCGAGAACTTGTAGCTGCAAATTGCACGCACAAGATGCAGTTTTTTTTCATCTGCCAATGAGAAAGTCGCTGCAATAAATTCAATTGACGTGCATGGTCGCTCACACGTGTGAACTAAATGATCAGTTATGATTTTTAATGAATTATTTGTAGCTGCAAAGTTTTTCGAACGGGATTTTGGACAAAACTTGCAAGTGCAAGTTGTAGCTGCAAGTTCTCGCAGCAAAAACTTGCACGTGTGAATATGGCTGTAGTATTGAAGTTTTTAACTTTCAAGATGTGTCATGATTTTTCCGGGTAACACCGGAAACAGTAGGACTGGTCAGATATGGGAGTGCAGCAAGGGATTCATTTGGCACGGTTGGGGCGCGGTACTGGCCACCGCAACTGAAGCAAAAAGTAGGACAAACATCGGAAGATGAATTTCTGTCAGTTTTGAAACTTTTAACTCAAACGTACCCAAGTGGGAAATTTTTCGGCACTCTGAACATGTGAAATTTTTATCATTCGTCAAATTTTTCATATATTTTAATTTATATATTATGCTTTCGTAAACGGTGTACATCTAGGTCCGTAGCCAGCGCATTTTGCTAGTGGGTTTAAAATTTTTTAAAGTATTTAATACGAAGGCGAAATTTTTTAGGAGGCTGAGCTCTTCCTGGCTCCCTTCTGGCTACGGACCTGTGAATGTCTCATGGTCTAATTTACAATTACAAAAAACGTTTTGCATAAATTTGACACATAATATGTGTGAATTTGTAACATTGAATTGGTGATATGCAGATATTAACACCATACCACTGTGTTCGCAAGACGTACGCAATCTCATCCACAAACTATGTATCCGTTGAGCGATTGTCATATTAATTTTGCAAACGTATCATATTTTGCCAGATTTTGAAAATGGAAGAAGAAAAATAATTTCAAATCAATTTGGTTTTAGAAAACATTTCATTAATTAAAATACGCCAAAGATACGAGTAGGCAGATCATTCAAATTTGTCTTCGAAAACATAATTTGGTGTGTAACTGTTCACTAAAAACATATATACACACATATATAAATATATATAAACATATATATATATATATATATGTTTGTATATATAATACACTATAAATATACATCAGGATATAAGAATGTGGCAAAAAACAGCCAACCCCGACAGCATTTTGACAGAGACAAATTTGTCATGTGTCAAACGTTTGAAAGAGGGGGGTGTGCGCCCAGGAAAAATACAAAAATTAATGCAGTGTCATTTATCTTCCGATAAACTTGAACAGTGACTGAGTAAATCGTGGCCAATAGGATCAAGACATATCGTTGATAGCTGGTTCCTGGTTATCGATTGCGTAAACAACGACGAAGGTTATAGGCTTTCTCGTAGAAAAAACATTTTAGCAACCTGTAAAAAAAGTTTTGACCCTGTTTATAAATTTATACGAAACCCCGTGTGTTGTCAGCTCTCCGTACATTTTTGCCGTCTTTAAACATATCCGGTAGGCAGGGTACGGTTTGTAGACGGTTAAAATTAGGCTTGCACAAGTAATTCGTAAAGCTTAATCAAAAACATGAGTAAGATACTTTCTGTATGATATAGTTCAGGCTAAATTCCTGTTAAAGTCAAATACTCAATTTTTATTATATATCAGGGTGTAAACGGATGGTAAAAATAACAGAAACGGAAACGGACACCTATTTTTACCGGAAACGGATATCCAGTTACTCCCTGATATATATAAATATGTATATATTAATCTCTATATATATAATATATGTAATATATATAATGGATGCCGGTGAAGCTGTCACTTGAGCGCCCTCGATTTCAAAGGGAAAGTGATTTGTGTTTCAAAATTTAAAAATTTGAACGAAGAAGTATTTTTCAGAAATCTTTTTAGATGGTCCGCACGACCAATCGTCATCAAGACCCTGTTACATCATAATCTTCCGATGACATTATAAAACAGCAAAAACATCAGTATGGGCTTAGGACTATATTCTCAGACTCAAAATATAACCTCAATAACCATATTTACTGTGTTATTATATTCGAATATTGCCTTAAATTCTTACTGCAACCAAAACCGTGTTCAAATTTCTGCTTTCTACCCCGGAACACTTTGAATTTAGTGAAATCTTAGGTCGTGTACGCTTCCGTCGGCTGCCCGTTATGAAATTTTACCATAGCTTAAACAAACCTAACACTCGGCTTAAGCAGGACACGTCCTCTTCCTAGCTTTTCCTTTATTTGCGTGTATTGGACACATTCAATGATTTTATCAACTTGGCGTTAATTTGGTACGATATATACTAAAATGCATATTTTCTCGTGCTTTCGATCCAACTAAACTTTTCTGTTCAAACTTTTTGTTCTTTGTTTCAGCTTGTGAAAGTTGAACGTTAAAGCCAAAAATTTTTACTTGACAGCCTGATCTGAACAAAAAAAAACATTATTTAGCACATCTTATAACAAAAGCGCTCTGAGCTAAAGTTTTGGCGAATTTCACCCCGATTTCGCCGAAACAAATTGCCCAAAATGAACGAACGACAATTCACACTGAAGTAGTGTCGATTACAAAAATTGTAGCGTTTTTAGTTGACAACAACACTCTACACACATGATATATACGATGTAACAAAATTTTAATTTATTGCCTTCAGTTTTTGCATCGTACTTGTTAAGAAATATATATATATATATATATATATATATATAAATATATATATATATATCTTTATATATATATATATATATATATATATATATATATATATATATATATATATATATATATATATATATATATATCTTTATATATATATATATTGTCGTTTGCGTGCATTTAGGTGCAGTATTAACTGCAATTGCACATGGTGATTGACTGCAAAATGTGCAATACTGCATATATCATTATACATACAGCGATGCAGTCGGATTGGGATTGTGCAACGGCGGTTGTCCATTCCAATTTTCGAAACATAAATTTGTAGTAAGATTTAACACCTAAAATTGTGTTTGGCTTCTTGTTCGCTTCGCTTACGACGCTTTTTTTTCACAATAAACAGGTGGGGCACTCCAAAAGTGGCCCATTCGTTTTTTGTCTTGCATGTATGCGCTTTAATATGTATGTGTAATATTTTGCACATGTAATACATTAATAATGGCGTATCGAAACAGATATGCTGGGGTCAACGTTTCCAATGTCGTATTTATTATTTACCGTGAAATAGTGACACTACCATATTGGGCTAATGTTAATGGTTTGCCAATTATATCATAAAAACCCAACATTTTTACTCGGTCCGATAACCGCAAACAATACTAAGCAATTCGCTGTAGTGAAAAATAATGCAAAAATTTATTGCAGACTGCATTTTGGTATTAAAAAGCAGAAATTTAAAACAAAAAGTGTTTAGAAGACAAAAATGTAGGCATCAATATAAAATGTATCTTCAGTAATTTATCCGTAGTTCTACCTAAACCTATGTGTATATCAGGGTTCCAACAGGAACTAAATATAGCCGGAACTGGAACACGAACCGGAATTTAAAATAATTGTCATTTTATACCGAATTACTGTTGGAGTTCTTCAAAACCTGCCAGAAATGGCTTAAGCGAATTTTTATCTATTTAATCATCACGTTTTGCGAAAACACAACAGAAACAGTCTATTAACAAAATGGAAATACATAACTCGAAAAACAATCGTGTCGCAATAACAATTTTTTAAAGACAAAGTTTCCATTATTTAAATGATTAAGAATAATTTTACACAAATCCGTACAAATTTTCGAGTACTGCATCTTTGAATGCAGGAGCAGGAACAGAAATCGAATTTTTGCCGAAAATACGACCGGGGACAGGAATTCCGGTTGAACCCCGGTATATGGTCTTGTGTAATAGGATACGTCCGGTGAAATACAAAACGGTATACCGACGATATGCCCGCTCTCAAAAATCTTATGGATATCACAAAATAGGTAATATTGGTATATTTAGAGATACCTACTTTAGGAACCATTAAGCACTCAGAAAACGGTCCCGCTTGCAAAGGACGTTCCAACTCTGTCGTTAATGTTAAACTTTGCCGAAGCATATATATGTATATTATACATATAAATATATAAATATATATACATACATGTATATAAATATATACATATATATGTCTATAACATTAATCAAGTATCCACTGAATTGACAGAGGACAATCGTTACAAGTCGACTCAAATTCAAATAAAAACTCAGCTCAGACATTGTCACAGAGGGGAGATAGGTCGGATTGTGAACAACTAAATAAATAATGCCAGTAACTTCTGCTTAATAGTGTACTGTAGTAACCCGAATAAGAAGAAGAACGAGATAATAACGAGCACTGGTGTTTCTATTTTAAATTTAACTCAATACGAGTCTATTCGCCTAATAAGAACCTGTAAATGGATAGCGTCCAAAATTACCAGTTAGTCGATAAGCGGCAGTAAAATACTATAATTAGATTGCCGAAATGTTTCTTGGACTCAGCTTCGTGCAAAATACGTTTCATCTATAATGTTACCTAGATTCAATGCAGAATATCCAAGTTCTAAAATGATAAATGTATATATTTCAGGATTCTGACAGAAACTTAATTTGGCATCAACAGGAATTGAATTTTTTTGCAGGAACCGGAATAGGAACAGAACTGGAATTGAAATTTTGGCAAGAATTCCGGCCGGAACAGGAATTCCGGTTGAATCCTGATAAAAGTTGAACAAAACGAGCTTAATTAATTCAAAATAAATCCAAAATTGAACCGTTTAGCTCGTTTTATTAATACTTTCATGTTCATTTAACATATACATGTATTATATATATATATATATATATATATATATATATATATATATATATATATATATGCAAGAATGTTTTGAAACTTGACAAAACTGTAATCAAACTGTCAAACTCAAACTCGTGTTATCAGATCTTATAGTGCTGGTTTAATATATATTGTTCAAATTAAACCCTACTATAGGCTTTATCGTGTTCTGGGCATCGCTACACGCTCGCTGTCATCGGTATAACCTATCATATACTTGTGTAGTACGCCTGCCTGATCCTCATGCCCACGAATATGATTCTCGTTGGATCGCCATTCGTCCGCGGATTGGAATCTAATTTGGGACCTGGGGCACGAAAACACAACGCTACCAACGACGACGGTCTTGGGGCAGTTTTAAATTGTTCAGCTCGTTGGTATAAAAAAATCCCTGAACCAAGGTTCAAAATATAGTTCTTCGTTCGCTTGGCAAATTAGCCTAAAACCAACCGAATACCGCCCGTCTACGATGTGGGCCTATGCTATTGCATAATATATTCAACATACGAGATATAGGGAACGTTTAGCATAAGTTGCAGAGCCTTTATCGCTTGTTCCGAAAACCCAAAAAGCTCAAAATCGAAACGAACCCCTGAAAAATATATTTTGAAAATAGAAAGTGGGTTCTGTGTCTCCGCGTTGGGTTTATTCAAAACCTGCTATCGTCGTTGACAAACCAGCGAATTAGAAATGGAATATGGTAGAAAGCCGACGACCACAAACATAAATAACAATATTGCAGTTGTAGCTGAATAAGAAGATTACGGTACACCGTACAGTGTCTAATTTAGAGTTTAAAACTAAATTCTTGCGAACTATTAAGCGAGCGTAGGCAAGTAGTCAGGGGTAGGGAGAGTCTTGGGAGTCTAGACTCATCCCTACTCCTAGTCTAAGAACTAAATATTAGTTTTTTCTCTAGATTTCATGTCCAGATTTCCAATATGGTCAAATATAATATTACCATAGACTAAAAGAACTGAAGTGTTTCACACTCACTACTCCAAAGCCTAACTAACCAGTTTGTAGATCTGGCTACACGCTTGACTGAAGAGTCGTCCAAAATATGCCTAAATGAATTGCTATATGGACGTTATTGTTCTTGTGAAAGGGGGAAACTGATATATACGGCAGATATTTAAAAAGTATATACACCTGTGGGCCAATGTTACTTTTAGGGGCGTAACATGTAGTTTAAGCGTATTTCTAAGCTTAAGCGTTGCAAAACCGTATTCCTAAGCCTAAGCATAAGCAAACAAATGTAATCTAGAATCGAAATCTACTGTTTTATAGACATACCAGAAACCTGGACGCCTTTTAAAGTAACATGGTCCCACGTGTGCATATATTATATATTTCTTAAATTTCTGCAGTAAAATATATTAGTTTCCCGTTTCACAATAACAATAACGTGCATATAGACCCAAAATTGTTCAGGACAGTTTCTCAGTCGCGGGACGAATACCCCTGTCAGAATTTCTTGTTTAGGACTATCACAGCCATTTTGATCTGTTTCTCAGACAGTTATTTCCTCGTATACACATTGATTTTTCCGAAACATTTGATTTTCTCAAAAACAATTTAATATTTGCATATTTTGGAGTCAATATCCTACGTAAGGTTACAGGCCTTTGTATCGATATTAAAAGTAACCGTAGAATTTCAGGACTTGGCAGTAGCATTGCTAAACGAAGAAGTGACTCTCTCTCTCTGCTCCCAACGCTCAAGCGTCTTGGCGTTTGCTCTTTTAACGCCTAAATCACCAATTCGAAATGATTCTATAAAATCATAAGTTGCATTCGCTGAAAACATGTAAAACAATTAGATTTGCAGTCAACTGCAAACCTATAATTCAAAGTATGCGTCAATTTAATATGTTGGCGACAATGACATGGAAGAAACGGGAATACGGACTACAGATAGAAAATTTTTGTCACTGCGCCATATTCAAGAAACAAGATACTGTATTGACCCGAACAAGGGGGGTAATCAGAAAGGGGTCCCCATTTTGAGTTGCATTCAATAGGAGTCCGTATCATTAATAATAGTCCGTCAGCGGATATAGTCCCTAAACCCGAATTAGAGTCCATAAAAGTGTATTCCTAATTGTAGCGCATAAATAGTTCCCGAACCTAATAAAGTTGAGTTCGAAACTTTAAAGCGTACTTAAGTTTTGAAAGTACATTCCTAAGTGTAACCTTGTATTATCGCTCAAGCTATTGACACAAGACAAATAAACGTTTAATTCAACTGATAATGGCAGTACCGTATACATCAGTAACGAAGGATGACGAA
The DNA here is from genome assembly GCA_030248215.1 of Enoplolaimus lenunculus. NCBI lineage: Eukaryota > Metazoa > Nematoda > Enoplea > Enoplida > Thoracostomopsidae > Enoplolaimus > Enoplolaimus lenunculus. Next base: position 81,660 of record JASANG010002394.1, read on the forward strand.
GCGTGGGCTAAAAATAACTAACAGTCCGTAACTGAATAACAGGAAGGGTACCCTCTGGAGAGGCCAAATAAATATCAGTCGCCCCCCACCCTTTATTCGGGTCATTACAGTACCGCTTGTTTTGTAGTTGGTTACACAAAACCTCCTTGGATGATGTTTAATTAACCATTGATTGTGAGTACATTGTGATTTCAATGAAGAACTATGAAACCGAATCCGAACTTTAGTTCCCATTCTATTTTGACTGCTGGTTCTACAGCCTATAATCTAGCATATGACAGTCGATCCTAGGGCTTCACAGATATAATGAGCTTGGCGCACAGCCAAGATCTCTCGGAAAAATTATATAATACGCCGGAAGACAATAATACTGTAAGTATGTAACAAAATACATATATATATACTAATTCAATGTCGATTAATCGTTTAAGGTCATCGGCTTAAATTTGCTAAAAATTTCGGCCCATGTTACCTTAAGGGGCGTCCAGTTACTGGTGGGTCTATAAAAGAGTAAGTTTAGATTCTAGATTACATTTTTTGCATAGGCTTAGGCACACATTCTCGCAACGCTTAGGCTTAGGAATACGTTTAATCTACTGTTACGCCCTTAAAAGTAACATTGGCCAATACGATATCTATTGGTGTTGGCCCCTTGGTGCCCACCTTAGCAATGTGGTGTTGGTTCCATTGTCGACCACATTAGATTTGGCCCCTGTATGTATATAACATGAATATATCTATATATAGATATATGTATGTATGTATGTATGTATGTATGTATGTATGTGTATATACATTACTAAAGGTGATATAATATTACTGACAATGGTGGTAACACATTGCACCGCATCTGAGCGTTAACTAACGAAACACGCGTGTGTATGCGCGCCAGCAAACATTTTTCGCGCTGTCGACAAAATGTTTGACGTTGATTGATTAGCGATTTTGCAGTTTAAATTGCAGTTTGCATGCAAAATAATACGCGACACATATAACTACAACAACAACAACAACAACCAACAACAACAATGAAAACAACAACAGCAACAACAACAACAACAACAACAACAATGAAAACAACAACAACAGCAACAACAACAACAACAACAACAATAATAATAATAATAATAACAGCAACAGTAAAAAGGAACAACTGACAACACCTTCTTTCCGCTCGCTGGCATGCCATATGAGACATTTATTGTGATATAAAACATTTCTTCAGCCCACAAGAAAGCCAAAAGTTATTAGCTGCGAGCCCCAAAACATGACCACAGTTCTCTATGGTAAACAAGGAAGCAGTATACAAAGATCCGGGTCAAACTTTTAGTTAAATAAACTTTGAACTGTAGGCAACTTCGTAGCCAGCTCACCTTGCTAGAGGGGCAAAACAATTTTCAGGCGGGGCATACAAGGGTTTTCAGTCATTTACAAGCAAGATTGAAAATTTTCTAGAGGGGGCAAAGTTATTACAGGGCGCTGAGCCCCCACTTGGGCCCCATTCTGGCTACGGGCTCAGCTGTAGGTAGTGATCCGAAACACTGATATTCATTTTGCCTTTCCAAACGCTACCTCAGCTGTTCACGTTATGGGACGTTACTTAGTTTTCATTCATTCCATGTTAGTTAGACTCTACACTCGTCTGTCTTATATATTCTTTCTTTTGGGCAGACCTGACTTGCTGTGAAGGATTTTTGTTCATTGCCATGTCTATTAATCTTGTTTCTGCATATTTAATAATGTTTATATACATGTTTGCCTAAGAGTCACATTTTTAAGCAGTCTAATCCGCTCTTCTGGTTTGGACCCTTTTATGGACTTTGATTAGACTTATGGCGTCCAATAACAAACACTAATTAGTGACAAAAACTCCTATTGATTGGGACTTAAAATAGGGATGTTCTCCAATTACCTGATCTTATTCGGGTCGCTATAGTATAATTTAGTACAAAATTGCGTTTCGCTTCTCGCTCGCTCCATTTTCGAAATTTTTTTTTGGCATTTTCTGCTATTAAAGTAGCTTAACAGCTCATATTTATGTAAAAGCTTATACAACGTTCATAATATGCTTTAACCAGTGGAGGCAGCACACGACACACCTCATTCCATTACCGTTCTTCAATATTTCATTTCGGGTGAGCATATATTATCTAAAATAAAATCGTATAGGCCTGGTAGCGTAGTAAGCGATAAACTTTGTTAACATTTAGAAACCTGGCGGTTATTTTAAAAACTGTGTAGTGTGTGAATCCATTAAAAGCATCACAGTAAAGTAGAATAGTTTCAAGAACTCGCGAGCGAACGAAAACAAGAAACCGCATCGCATTTTCAATCTGTCGGTTTTTGTTTTATCCGGTTTGTTCCGGGTTGCGGTTAACATTGTGCCTGTCACGTTTCGTTTGAGTGCGCATCTGTTAACCTAAATTCCCAAACTAAATTTCATTGTGATCCTTTTTGGGGAGTGGGATGGCCCTTCCCACGAATCCACCATTGCCATTGAGCACATTCTTCACGGTCATATGTGATCCTAAAAGCCCGTTGTTACTCCAAAATCTGCAAATTTGAAACATTGCGGGTGGAACTGCACAAGAGCCAAAACTGTTCAGTCCGCGATATGCGTTTGGAAGTTTACGACACTGATCGATCCATCATCGACATTACACTGTAGTGATAGGTTACTATCATTAATAGTGTCGGCCAATGTTACTTTAAGGGGGGCGTAACAGTAGATTAAGCGTATTCCTAAGCCTAAAAGGCTAAGTCTAAGCGTTGGAAAAATGTGTTCGTAAGCCTAAGCCTATAAGCCTGAGCAAAAAAATGTAATCTACAATCTAAAACTACTGTGTTATGGACCCACCGGAAACCTGGACGCCCCTTACAGCAACTTGGGCCATAGTGTCTTTATTGCAATATTTTCAAGTCGAAAAAACCAATCACAGGCGTTTAACCCTACAACCAGGCATTCTGATTTGACAGAGTAACAAGGTTTCCACATCGGCCAGGGAACTATTCCACCCATAGGAATCTTTCAATATAGTTCAGAAAAATTTTGACCAGCGCCAGGGGTGACCTTATTCGTAGTGAAATAGAGATGTCCCTCGCCATCCGTTCCTGCATTTTGACGGTCTATTAATCATACTTGGCTTGCGAAATGAGCCACAATTGTCACCGTCAATCGTTAACAGTGACACCTGATAGTTGTTATCAACAAAAATTGAAAACTAAACTTTTTTTATACACATATAAATAAATCATTTAAATAACGTTAACGATACTATTAATATATACACATACATATGTACATACAAACATTAATTTATTTAAACCATCGATAATATACATAGCTAGCGCCCAGTGAAAAATAAATTAATTGCATTTCGACAATCGAACGACGTTTGTTTGAAAAATAGCACTCCACCAGTAACTTTTGCCATATTAAGGGCGTCTATACTACACACATACGTGAATAAAAATATATATACCAAAATAAATAGATATACATGTATGTAAAATAAAATAAATAAATATATATGTATATATCAAAACAAATATATATGTATATATAACAAAATAGATATATATGTATATAACAAAATAAATATATATATAACGAAATAAATACACACAAAATTACAGATAAATACATATATACAGGATCGGACCCAGAAAAAAAATAACACAGGAGATCTACGAGTTGAAATCAACTGAACTTCTTTGACGCATACACTTGAATGAAGCTTTTTCACACTTGACACAGGATTCGATTTCATGTTTGACAAAATTTTGCATTATTATGCTATACGGTGCGGTTGGGTTCACCGGCGCCCAAGTGAACTCATACAGAATCTGCCCCTGCGATAAACAACTCAAATATACCAGAATTATATTCAACACGAACTGGGTGGATTTGGTCGTTAAGATTTCGCGAAAGCAATCAGTGAGAACATTTTGAACCCGCGCGTTAATAGAAAATATCTTTTTGGATTCTAAAAGTCGAAAATATTTTCTCGCCTGGCGCCGCTGTTCGCCGCAATTTTTCATGAGGTTATCGCCTCCTGTAATGAAATCCTGGTTACGCTTTTGATGCATACCTAAACATATATACCAGGGTGCGACCGAATACAAAAAACTGATATCCGATTCGGTCGCACCCTGATATATATACACACATATATATATATATATAATACATATGTGTGTATAACTCAAAAATACAAATACATAAGAAAAATAGAAAAATTTATATCAGTAACGTATTGAGTAAAAAAACATTGGTGTTTTACACAAATTTGGATCCATCACCACAAGAAATCACCCATAAACAACAGAACAAACAGTATTTTGTAAGAAAATAACGTGAAATATACTACATATTTGAACACAACACACACCTAAATGAAACATTTTTTGACCAACGAAAATTCCACTCGCACGCACACGAAACAAATTCTGGCCAATTACAATTTAGTTGTTGTTTAAAATGGTGACAATTGAGCCAATATTATTCAACGCATTAATCCAGTCGATATTTTTTAACGAATCAGCGATCGGCTGAGTGTTAAAGTTGAATTTTAAATCAGCCAATCAAAATCAAGAATGGAAACGGAGAATTTGGTGAGATTAATAATTATCGAATCGTAATGCAGTATGAAAGTGATACGGCGAGATAAAATTACTGCGTTTCGTACTCGAACAAGTTTCACAAATTTCTAATGGTTACGTTTCGTTTTTTAAGAGCCTCTGAGTTTTGGAATAAAAGGCGTATCACCCCTGTCTACAACACGATCGCACAAAATGTGGAGTAGACCTAAGCCTAAGCATTATGGTGCGTTTAAACCTAATTCTAACCAATGGCGGATCCATGGGGGGCACCCCGGCCGTGCCCCCCAACAGCATCTCGACAAAAATTATATAGCAATTTTATGGCAATAGTTCGTGGTTAATACAGTCGTTGAACCTGCTGCTAGGTATTTTTTCATCGAGTAAAGTCGATTAATATAAAATATAGTGATAATTGATCACAAGCGAAACAAGGGAAAACCCAAACTTATACTTTACAATATAATCTTGACACAAAATTTCCGGTTTTGATGCTCATTTTGGTGGCGTGGCCTCTGTGGTACCATTTTGATGACCATGGAATATTTTACCAATGCATGAAAAATAGTCAGCGTCTGAGAAATGTTAACCCGACGCTATCCTAATAATTTTACGTTTTAAAATTTTTATCTCAGAACTGAAATGAAAATAATTGAATTTTTCTAAGTCACTGTGTCTATACAAAGATAAGAACCGGTCTCGTTTTAAGCAAGGGAGGGCGACAGGTACACCTTTCGCTCCGCCGTAGCTTCGGTCCTGAAACCATGGAACGCCCCATGTTACTTTAAGGGCCGTCCAGGTTTCTGGTGGGTCTATAAAAGAGTAAGTTTAGATTCTAGATTACATTTTTTTGCTTAGGCTTAGGCTTCGGCTTAAGAACACATTCTTGTAACGCTTAGGCTTAGGCTTAGCAATACGCATAATCTATTGTTCCGCCTCATAAAGTAACACTGACCCATGAAACTATACATTCATTCATTTATTATTTACAGTGACACATTTTAATACTATGGTTTGCGCGATCATGGTGCGTTATTGGGATTTTGGAACCAAGGGGAATACGTCGTAGGGAGTTTCGGGGTTGCCAACTCAAACCCGTTCGTCAATTAAAACCGGTGTACAAAAATTGCAGGATGGGACGCAGTTGTATCTCGTAAACCCACATGGATACGGTCGCGCGTGGGACTAACGTGCATAACCATAGGAAACGATACGAACCGGGTCGTGGTTGGTTTATACAATGGTGACACAAGATAAATCGACCGGAATTTCGGTTTCGAACCGACAGTCATTTGTCAACTGTCACGATACGAACATTTATCATTGTGTATGGCGATTGCAAACTGCGGACGGCAGTTTAAAGATGCATGCATATGCAAACCCGTCTGCCGGGTGGTGATTGCATTGAAATGGACGCTAGCAAACAATAAACAACAACGAAAATAATAACAACAACAACGACGACGACAACAATAACAATAAATAATAAAATATAACAAGTTAATAATAACAACAATATTAATAGTAAAAATAATATAATACTATTAATAATTATAATAAGAATAATAGTAATTACTGTAATACGACAGTAACAAAAACAAAATTATTAACAACTTGTTAAATATTAAAGCAAATTAAAATATTACAATAAATTCTTGCTACCAAGAGTTCACAATACAAGAGTGTGCAACTCTTGGTATTCCGCATGGAACAAAATGTACCACCGGGTGTTGCGTTGTTCGCCGACCCCTCCTTGTTTACAGGGGCAGTCGTTGTCACAAGTAATAACCTTAAACTAAACTAAAAGCAGATCATTTTTGTTGCCGTATACGTAAAGTGTCATGGTTCGCATAGGTGGTACCTCCCTCTAAATAAAGGGGGGAGGTAAGCCAAAAATTCAACGCACGCTGGGTACATTCTTTTCTACACAGAATGTACCCAGTTGCATACTCTAGTTGAAGTATGCATCATCCACTGTTGATGCTACTAAGCAAGTGTGTTCATTGAAACGAAATGAATAGTACTATAATTTCAGCTAACCAAAATATGCTTGCAGGTATAATATTCCAACTGAAAACGTAATGTAAAAATTTTCAGTGAAAAAATATGGACACATTTAATAGAACTTTAAAATAGCTTATTGTATCAAACTTTGTTTTATTCACATACTTACAGAACAAAAAATATAAAAGATAGTCAGCACCACTACCTCTGAAGAACGCAGTACCCTGCCTTGGGGGTCAATTATAAATTGTTTCAAGCGAATGCTTTTCGTCTGTAAAATTCAGTTATTCTATTTACATCTTTTTAAGAGTGAAACGTATACAATTTGATAATTTCTTCAAGATTTTTCATATGAATTTAAATGTATTTATATAGGATACAACCGGATGTCTGCCTCCGGATCCGGCAAAATATTGGCCTCCAGCTCCAGCTCCGGTTGAATTTGTGCCGGAGGTTCTGGCGATTTCGGTAGTGAAATTTTGCATAATTTCACAAATTTTATCTATTTGAAAGCGTTTCCTTTTACTTTTGTCACAATTTTCAGCAAAGAATTTCAGAAAATTCCCAAGAAATTAGCGTAAAACCAAACAACTTAACAACATATTGCAGATATTGGCTAAAATTCACTACTTAATTAACCATCATTTGTACAACCTAATTTCGCCTCAACTCCGGCTCCGGCTTCGGCCCCGGCAAGTTACGTTGACCTCCGGCTCGGGCTCCCGTATTTTTAACATTCCGGATGCAATATATATAACAACGCAAAGGGCGTTGGTGGACCACATAGGAGCTTGGATGATTTCAGATTTGTAAGATAGGCCTCGTTATATCTACACGAAATCTTCTGTACAATTCAAAGATAACAAATTATTGAGCATAGTCAAATTAATCATTTTGTACTCTCATTTCCGTTCCTTACTTTAAATTTCTAATATTTCTAATTATTTATGCAATCTGCACTCAAAAAGTTTGTAAACAATCCAGCTTGGTAGAAGAACCTAAATGAAGGGACATTTTGGCTAATTTAACAAACTGGACCCAAAGCTCTTTTAGGGATCCTGCTATTAAGCTGCTAACAGACGGTAAAACGCTAAATCTTTCCTCGGTCGAAACATAGCTACCGGCAAACTTAATTATTTGAAACGATGATTGAATGGAGAGCGGCGGATCCAGGATCTCAAAATGGGGGGGGGCAAAATTTCGCAGGTAATAAACTTATTTTTGACCCACACAAACCGCGAACTATTGCCATAAAATTTACTTCTTTCGGTTGGTTTAATTGAGATGAATCACAAATAAAACTAGCGCATCAACGCAATTTAGATCTAAACAACAAGGTGGCAACATATATAAGTTCAGATTTGGTTTCAAACATGCACAAATTTAAAGGCTCTGCTTCGGAAGCCAATTCAGTTTTGAAAAAGCAAAATCCAGCCAGCTTCTTCAACTTCTGTTGCTGTTTTTGAATGAGTTAGAACTGGCTGACTCTATATAATTTTTGTTGAGATGCTGTTGGGGGGGCACGGCCGGGGTGGCTCCCCATGGATCCGCCATTGTGAATGGAACCAATCTGGATGCGACTGGACACCAAAACCTGACAAAACCGGAGCCGGATATCCGGTTGCATCCTGGAGTCCCCATACATTTCGCGATGGTGACAAAAGGTGGCGTTGAACCAATTAACATTTGTCCTGTGTTCACAGAAAGCATATCTGCAACAAAATACGGAATCTTTCACGCTTAAATCCAATCATAAGCACTATATAATCTAAGCTAACTCTTGCAGCCTATACAGCGTTATGCTGAACCTAAAGTTGTGTTGCATTTTTCGCCGAATAACCCAAATTTGGTTTAAAACCAAATTATTACACCACCGCAAGTGATTAATGTTCGATGGTGAAATGTTGACAAACTTTATCGTCGACGTCACATGAATTTTGTCGTTCGTTCTTTTAGGTTACGTGTTCGCGGTTGCTCGCAATGTTGTGAAACAAATTGGTTTCTGTCGCTAAACCCACAGCAATCGGCCCCTAGGTTGGCAAATAGGATCTCTAGATGCATTGAACGCTTGTTGGTAATACGACACGGGCGCAGCAAGAAATGGGTTTGAGGGGCCGGCCATAGTTAGATTTGCGGAGGGAAAACTTTAGATCGAAATGTAATGCTAAAATTGCGTTTGGCTTCACACTCGCCGCTTTGTTGACGTTTTTACAAGTCCAGTAATGGTACTCTTCTGTAGATGGCCCCTGCGGCGTTGGAACCGCTATCGCGGCCCTGGTGCCGGATGGTTGACATGTATCAGCAAAGTATGCTCTCGCGGAAAATAAATGACTTTACTTCGGTTAAAACGAGAAGAATGTTTGCCCGGTTTAAGATTGAACGTTAAATTGACACAAAATACTTTCGATGCTATTAGCTAAGTTAGCGGTTTAAGATTTAAACTTTTTAGAATTATAGCTATACCTTAGCTAATTTGACGTTTCATGTAGCAAAACTTTGGTTTTGACTTTAATAGGACCTACTTGTGGCAAACTCCTGAGTTTGGTTGGTCGGAAGCTGAAACCTCATCAGCAACCTGTTTTCAGATTACCGCATTGTTGTTTGACTATAGGTGACATATTGTCACTTTAGTGTTTTAGTCACGAAACTCAAAAATTTAGCCACGCAATTACTATTACGAGATCAAGTAGAGAGCTTAAGCGCGGCAGTCACTTTTGTTCAAACTACTTTTCGCTTCAAAGTTCAGCTTCCCTTGAAACTTTTTACACCACCAATAATAGCGTGTAGCTTTAAGCTGAGCGTATGCTTTAACGTAAACGCAAAGTTAACAATGAAATTTGAACAGGGCCGGAACAGTAGTATAAGCATATTCCTAAGCCTAAGCTTAAGCGTAAGAATGAGCCCATATCTAAGCCTAAGCCAAAGCCTAAGACTAAGTCTAAACCTAAGCCTATGCCTAAGTCTAAACCTAAGCATAAGCCTAAGTCTAAACCTAAGCCTAAGCCTAAGCAAAAAAGTTAGTCTAAAGCTTAAACTGAAATTTGAACAGGGCCGGAACAGTAATATAAGCATATTCCTTAGCCTAAGCCTAAGCCTAAGCTTAAGGGTAAGAATGAGCCTATTAAAGCCGAAGCCTAAGCAAAAAATTTAGTCTAAAGCTTAAGCTTACTCTATTACAGTCCCGCCGAAAAACGTTCCGGCCCTGTTTTATACATGGGCCACGAATACTATGAGCTGACAACCTTAAAAATCTGGACACAACCACGACATTTCTCAATCAAAATGCGTACATTGGCTGGTCAAAAGCAGGTTTTACGACTTTTTCGTCTTGTGATTGGTTGGCCAATGTTACTTTTAGGGACGTAATAGTTGATTAAGCGTATTTATAAGCCTAAGCCTAAGCCTAACCGTTGCCAAAGCGTATTCCTAAGCCTAAGCCTAAGCCTAAGCGTTGCAAAAATGTGTTCCTAAGCCTAAGCCTAAGCAAAAAATGTAGTACTCATTTACAGACCAGTCAGAAACCGGGACGACCTTATGAGCAACATGGGCCGATCAAGTTATACGCTTTCATTGGTTAAGTACTTAAGTAAAACCGTTTGAAACACGGAAAATTAATATCTATATCTTTTATGCGTCAAGGTATTAACGAATCACCCATGTGTGCAGCTTTATCAACGAAGGAATTCCAGCTTGTGTTAGCCCAGGTCGCAAATTCCGCAGTTTCAAAGCGCATTTCTAGCAAATTTTTTATATTTTAAAACATTTGAACAATTTACCTAAAAGTAGAAAAATGAAAATTTTTAAATTCCTTTTTTAAATTAGTTATTTTTTCATTTATTTTGCTAAACGGCACATTCTGAGCTTATGATCAAAAAGCCATCCGCATTGCAAAATAAAGCATTCCGTGAACAACAGTGAAGATTGGGACAGTATATACCAGTATGTTAAGGTATACCTATACACTGTAAATTCCAATGAGTTGATTAATCAATTCAGCTAGCGAGTTAAATATTTCTGAATTGATATCAGTAAACATTAACTCACTCTGAGTTCGGTTGATTCTCACTCTGAGTTGAGGTGACTCCTCTGGGTGAGTTAATTAATTAGCTCAGAATGAATTGAATCAACTCAAATTTCTGAGTTCTGATAGTCCTAACTCAGACGGAGTGATTGAACTCGTTCTGAGTTGAAATCGACTCACTGAAATTTACAGTGTATGTGGCACTTTTACAATTTACAACCTGTTTGTTTAGCGTGTTGACTAAGCATAGACTCTGTTGCCAATCAACAAACGACACGTGTCACATAAGTTAGCCATCGCCGACCGCTATTTTCCACAGCCGTTCATTTACCAAATACAAGTCGATATATTTAAAAAAATGTTTAAAAAAATACACTTTAAAATACCGATAAATTAAAAAAATTTACAACGAACGCTGTCATATTCTCAAAGGCCCAATCAAAGGACCGCAGCCGGGTACCCGATGGCCCAAAAACCGTCACACTTTCAGACAAATTTTCTACGAAAATTATTGTATCAAAACAGAAACGGTTCTGGTAAATCATTTATCGCATTGTGGACTTATTATAACTTTAAAATGGCATAAATGCATCAAAATGTGCTTAATATATTTGTTTTATGCATAAAATATAGTTGTAATACATGCAAACATACCTAAGATACAAATTATGTATACAAATATATAAATATATAATAAATATATATACATATATATATTTATATATATATATATATATATATACATAGATATGGTGCAAAAGGGCGGATTGCAGAGGGAAAATTAGCAGCAAAATTTATTTATTATCAATCGTAGTCATTGATGCAGCAAAGAAAAGTAACAAAGAGGTGGCGGGTTAGGTCTGACAGCGGACACAAGACCACTACTACTACTACTGCATATGAGGGGGGCATCGTTTAAACAACGTCGGGCCTGAATGCAATATTCATAAATAATTCTGGTAACGAGCAGCGTCGGCTAAAACATGATCGCGTACGGCGTTTAGCTGACTCTGGGGGGCTTAACGATGGCGAGCGTCGGATACGTAAATTTCTACGAGGGTGGCGAGATATAATTGTAAAAAACATGCCAGTGAAGCTTGCGAGATGCGTAACGCCAATTTAGTGCTATATAACATTAATACAAAATCTGGATTTAGGTTCCTGAAAAGCAGGGGGGCTTGGCCGCAGTGTCCCCCCAGTTGGATCCGTCGGTGACGGTAGCGAATGAAGCTGCGCATCGTAAAGAAGCCCTCACACAAAAAGTGGTGTGTATGCGCGTGTGAGCGCTCGGTGCCAGACTTGATCCGCGTAATCATTAATCATTTAAGCTAATCAATCATATACACGCGTGTGTGTGTGTGTGCTTTTGCGAGTGCAAAATTTGGTGGCATAAAAGCATCTTTGAAATATAGGGACAAACCCAAAATTTTAAATAATAATATTTTATTCTCAAACACTCTTTGCCAAGTTTTCGTCGTCTCTGTACCTGGCAACCTTATAATGCATTAAACTTTGAGTTTGATTTGCCCAAAACGGTTTGGTTATAATATACGACCCTATCGTTAACGCTTTGTCTCTGAAGCTCTGTACAAGCGATACCAGAGAAATGAATTTTGAGTTTCAATTTTTGACAGGTTTAAAATTGGCCACAATGCGCATCATAAGCCCGATCCTTGAATGGCCGTGAACGGATAGGCTCGCTCAAACGAGTTAAGCGATGTTTCTTCATCCTATGGGGCGACTCAAATTTTTAATGGCATCTTTGCGACGGTCACAATAAAACTTCGGATTGGCTACCGAATGAGTCATATGGTAGGGTTAAACACTTGACAACATTAAAAAATTTACAAACGTTAACATTGCCTCAACGCAAAATGTTGCGTTGAATCCTACCTTAACGCTTGCCTACTATAATGACGTGAATAAGAGGGGGGATTGATATTTATTTGGCCTCTCCAGAGGGTACCTACCCTATTATTCGGTTACGGCCTGTTATTTATTTTTAACCTGCCCTCCGCCGCCTTTCGTTACTGGCATATATCCGGTATTGCAACTATCTGTTAAATTAAACGTTTATAGATCTTGAATTAAAAGCCGGACCGATAATGCAAGGTGTTACCTAGGAATGTACCTTCAAAACTTAAGTAAGTGCGTTTTAAGGTTTCGAACTCAGCTTTATTTGGGCCTGGAGTCATTTATGCGCTATAATTAGAGGTAATTGACGTTTATGGACTCTAATTAGGGTTTACGGACTCTATCCGTTTACGGACTCTTATTAGGGATACGGACTCCTATTGATTGTGACTCAAAATGGGAACCACCCCTCTTATTACCCCACACCCTCTTATTCGGGTCACTACAGTAAGTTTTATTATGAATGCCGCACTACTATATATTTACCTGAATTCTAGCATAAGGGTCCATATGCTTAGATGTGTACAGCAACGGTTCAAAATTGGTACAATAGCAGACACCAAATCCAAAAACCGTTCCGCGCATTAAAGCTCTCCATTTACTGGACTAAAACTATACAAGACCCATAACAATTTGATGATAGGTGCTATACACTGTAAATTTGAGTGGGTTGATTTTAACTCAGAATGAGTTGAATCACTCAGTCTGAGTTAGGACTATCAGAACTCAGAATATTGGGTTGATTCAATTTATTCTGAGTTAATTAATCAACTCACCCAGAGTCAACTCAACTCAGAATGAGAATCAACTCAACAGAGGGTGAGTTAATGTTCACAGATATTAATTAATAAATAACCAACTCACAAGCTGAATTGATTAATTGACTCATTGGAATTTACCGTGTACACGCTGATATCTTAGAAAACCAAGGTTTATAGTTTTATTAAACTCATAGCGGTCGCTAGAATTATCTAAAAACCTTCCGTAAGTTAAAGCACCTTCTGTAACACAAGAAAAACTTTTCTTTCAAAATCACTACACCACAAATTTCAGTGAGTTCATTTAAACTCAGAATGAGTTGAATCATTCAGTCTGAGTCAGGACTATCAGAACTCAGAATTTTGAGTTGATTCAATTTATTCTGAGTTAATTAATCAACTCACCCAGGGTCAACTCAACTCAGAGTCAGAATCAACTCAACTCAGAGTGAACTAATATTTACTGATATTAAATCAGAAATACTCAACTCGCTAGCTGAATTGATTAAATCAACTGATTGGAGTTTACAGTGTACACATATCAAGTTTATAATTAATGTTTTTAATTCAGTTGACCCTGACAGCAGAGCGGTTCTCCGGACCCTCCAGAATAAGTTTTCACTTTTGAATTTACACAATCAAGCATACCAGGAGTTGCGGTCAGACGTTGAAAAATGTGCCCTGTTTGTATATTGTCCAAGAATCAAACGATTGGCCCATGTTACTTTAAGGGGCGTCCAGGTTTCTTGTGGGTCTATATAAAAGAGTAGGTTTAGATTTTAGATTACATTTTTTGCTTACGCTTAGGTTTAGTCTTAGCAACTCATTTTTGCAACGCTTAGTTTTATGCTTAGGTTTAGGAATACACTTAATCTGCTGTTACGCCTCTCAACGTAACATTGGCCAAACGATGAATATTTTTTGACCTTTGTTTTCTTGGTATTCGGCGGAATATTGTCAGCTCTGATGATACGAGTTGTCGCAGATACCAAATGTCAAAATTTGGTCAAATCGCTCAACAATCTACTGTATGAGACGTGTCTGGCTCTTGTACACTGTAACTCCACTTTAAAGTCAAGGCATATTTATGCTTAGGCTTAAACTTAGTGATAGCTTTGATGTAAACGCTTTAGGTGAAAGCTTCAGCTTTGACAAGCTTATTCCGAAACCTGAGCCTAAGCCTGAACCTGAAAATGTTGACCAAAACAAGTTGAACAATGGTCTTGCACTTAATTTGGAGACACGGGTTTTGACCACCCCTTCGTTATGTTGTCCTTGAAGCAACAAATAAAAACGAAACGAGTCTGTGAGTTTTCAATGATTGTCGCCGCTCTTAGCAGAAACAATATAATTTGTTTCAGTTGAAACGAATTAAACGAAGGGTTTTACTCGCAGACTTCAAAAATTTATTTTAATTTATTCTTTTCAAACAAATGCGAATATTAAATTAATATTTTTCATGTATAAATATTATTCCCATTTTGATTGATAGTCGCAGTTGTGTTGAAAGTGCAATTTCTTGCAATTACACGAAAATACGACACATAATGACAGTTTTTACGGGTAAATCAAAACGGGGTCACCCAGACTATCGCCCCTAACAGGGATCGAAACCAAAATTTTGTATTAAGATTGAGTACTAAATTGGGCGTTTAGCTTCTGGCTCATGAGCCTTTTTCACAAATATATATATTGGCTGGCCCTCGGCAGAAATGGTTGAATCCGTCAGTGGCGGCATCTGTTTGCAAAATAAATGTCAATGTTTCATGCCGAAGCTGTTTTAACTCCCTTTAAATTCCGCTAGAGCCAATCAAATTACTCTTAGACGAAGTCTAAAGATTATGAATAATAGAAAGACAGTACCCGGGCAAACCTGTATCACTGATGGTGAGATAATGTTTAAGGCGATCCCCTCATTCGCATTTCAGAAAACTTTTTGAATTTGCACACAACCCACCTTTTGCACGCATACACTGCAAAGAATGATGAGTCAAATTGACTCTCTCCGAAATAGGCTCTACCTACGAAAATCCACAAACTGAGTCAAATTTGACTGTGCCAGAGTCAAATGCAACTCACTAAGTCGCACATTTGAACTCTGGCTGAGTCGAATTTGACTTAGTTTGTTGAGTCAATAGAGCTTATTTCGGAGAGAGTCAATTTGACTCACCGTTTTTGGCACGACAATATAAAGCCTAACGCGATGGTATGCATTATCACTGCTTGCCTAATGCAACCAGGTATTCTGTGCCAGTATTCAAAAATTCGTATAGCATCTGTCCTCAGTTGGTGATAAGTCTTGTAATTTTAAAACTAGTGAATCTTGAGGTTCGAAATTGAGCACATTTTTGTGTTTGATTTGTAAAACTTCTGCACCAAATTTAAGATCTGCAATTGCAGAAGTTCGTTTAGGCTTGAAACCCTTTCGCTAACTGGTGATTGATGTTATACGCATTTGAGAGCGAAAAATCCAATGTCAACATTGAAACAAAAGAATACAATAGATTAAAGCTCAAATTTTACAAATATAAGTCCCCTCAGTTTGCACTTTGTTCCTTGAACGTTTCTAAACAATAATCGTTATTTCAACCAATGTATAGAACAGGGCCGTAACAGTAGCATAACCTTATTCCTAAACCTAAGCCTATGCTTAATCCTAAGCGTAAAAATGAGCATATACCGAAGCCTAAGCCTAAGCCAAATTAAAAATTTTTCTAAAGGTTTAGCTTACTATATTGCTGTCCCGCAAAAAAGCACCGTTTTGACCCTGATCTTCACGTGGGCAGTTATTTCAGCTAAATTTGGAAATATGTATCGATATAAACTGTTCTAAAGTGCATTTAATACTTGTCAAAAGTTTTGTCAAATCACATTTTCCGTAAAAAACAAGACTATTGACTAAACACCAGAATAACACTTTATCATTTTACAAAAATACAACATAAATATATAATATAATACATTTATCAAATATATACATAGTAGCGTCGGCAGGCATGTTCCAGGGTATGCAACTTGACCCCTCAGGTTCACTATCGAATTTTCTATAGAAGGTTATATTGAATAAGAACTGTGAAATTTGTAGCTGCAATAGCTTATTTAATATTTTCTCCGGACGATCGAACATGCACACCCTGATCCAATATTCTGGTTCCGGTGATGGATCCGGAAATTTGTTATGTGGGATACCGCGTTATATATACGAAGAAATGTAGTGAGCGAAATTATGAAGAAGCCAATCGCAATTTTAACACTAAATATCTAATAAGATTTTGGTTATGATCCCTGCTAGAGAACACTAGGACTGGGTGCCTCCCTAAATTTGTCAGTGTCTATTGCACATGCATGTATATATATCAACATGTATGCATCATGAAAAATGCGTTGACAGTTTGCTACATACAACGGTTATTGCGTCGCGTTAACTGCAATATGCAGTTGATTTTGTAGTTTTTCAAACATTTGTTTCATGAGGAACACGGAGAAAACATAACAACGCGAGAGTCAAGAGAAGATTCATGGGGGACGCAGCCCCCACAATCTGATGTCAGTTTTGCCAGGTGGAGACACTTACTTGTTGAATCATTGCTAATGATTTGCCAATTCTGTGTTAACAACCAATACTTGAGCAGTGACTTGTGATCACGAACGTTACTAAATTTCAATCTGTTAGTTGGTCACTGAATGAAAATAATGAATTGATATATATATACTGTAAATTTCAGTGAGTTGATTTTAACTCAGAATTTTGAGTTGATTCAATTCATTCTGAGTTAATTAATCAACTCACCCACTGTCAGTTCAACTCAGAGTGAGAATCAACTCTACTCAGAGTGAGTTAATGTTTACTGATATGAATTAAAAAATAACCAACTCGTTAGTTGAAATGATTAATCCACGAATTAGAATTTACAGTGTATATATGCACTGTGTAATCTAAAGTGCTATATGTCAAACGGGATGCTCATACCTAAAAATGTGTACCTACACCTCGGACAGTTCGGGCCAGATAATACTTGGTAAAATCTCTTAAAAAATTATTGTAAAAATACTGTTTGAATTCGAAAGGATACCAAAACTACGATTATATTACATCGTTGTTATGTTGAAACCATCTTGGCAAACTAAAATTTAAATCGCCGACCACTTAAGTAGTTATATAGAGCTGTGAAACTTATAATTGTGGTCCGCTTCGGACCTGCTTGGATTGCGACTATCTTATAACGAAGGCTCTGGACTAATGCTTAACGTTAGACTATCCTTACGCTTTTTACGTTGAATGCTTAATTTAGTATGGTTCATTTCGTAACAGGGTACAAGCGGAGGTCTGCCTCCGGCTCCGGTTTCCGGCAATTTCATTATTAAACTTTTGCATAATTTTGCAAAATTTATTTGTTTAGCGCGTGTTTTACTTTTTTCACAATTTTCAGAAATGAATTTTTGAAATTTCGCATTAAATAGCGTAAAACTAAACAACCTAACAACAAATTGCAGATATTGGCTAAAATTAACTAATTAATCATCAATTTTCTAATTTCTGAACAGTTATCAATATAAAATATTGATAAGCGTACATTTTCGTGCTAATATTCGATCGCAATTTTTTTACACAAGTTTCTTTTAATTTTGTTGAAAAAAGCAAAAGCAACTATCACGATGCAATCGAAATTCTGGTTACAGTAGGGAAATCCGGTATTTTTCACTATCCGGTTCCGGTAATAAATCCGGCACTTTTTCACCGGAATTTTCCGGTATTTTTGGTACTGCAAATTTTTCTTTTTCGAAAATTTAAGAAAAATTGGCATATTAGCCTAAGCTATTTTTCTAAAATTGTCTGAGCGTGTATTGCCAAAATTTTCAATTCGTATCCTACTCCATAATTTATCAAACGTTTCCAGCTATACATACTACATTTGTTTCAGGATTTTGTCATTCTAAATCGTGTGTTTACACCATTAAAAGCGACAAAACAGCGTTTAAAATGAATTTTTCGCCAACATGTATGTTTTGTTTTCCGGTTCCGGTATTTTTACACATTACGGTTCCGGTATTTCATTATTTCGGTTGCACCCCGGCAACTAAAAAACGAAAAAATGGTAAATTTAGTCAGATGAGAATGGGAAAATTTTTGAGGTATAAACACAACGCAATTTGCGCAAATATGACGAAAACGAAAACGGACTTTGATTTTGAATCAGAAACGGATACGATAATAAACTGATAAATTCATACGTAGCGCGTATAAAAATATACGTTTGGATATGAGGATATATCCATATTTTATACACATGTTACTATTTTTAGGTTTCATGCCTCGGCCCATATACAGACCGAGGGCGGCGATACGTTTTTCTGTTGGACAAAAATAGAGCAAGTTTAAGCTTTAGACTACTTTTTTGTTTCCTTAGGCTTAGGCTTAGGCTTAGGAATATGCTCATACTACTGTTCCACCCCTGTTCTGTACATTGGCCCATGCCGCTAGCAACTCCGCCGAGACTTGTGCTATAAACAACGGTGACACTGAGTACAACGCTCGTTGAAACCACAAATTAAGAGTTGTGATTTCCTTCCATTCATTCAACAAATTCAAATTTATATATATACCTATATATATATATATATATATATAATGTTTACATGTGTATAAAACGCAAACGATCGCCTGTCAATCAAATTTTCAATTGCAAAAATACGCAACATTTAAGCTGTTTTTGCAATCGAAAGCACAACACACAATGCGGGCACGAGAAACGAGTTGAACTCAACATTTTTCCCTTTATGAGTAGCAAATGTCATATATCAGGTTGATTCAAAGTGACATTTTATTGGCGTTTAATGAGTCAACAATATTAACCTCTCAAATTCAAAGTTTACAATGTAAAAATGCGGTTGCAAAGGGAGTTCGCAATTTTGCGAATCGTTGTGGTTCGATCATGGATGACCGTAGTTTCTCAGTTGATGACATAATTGACCATTAGTGACATACATGCATATATATTTAACATTTTAGAAAAAGTATCAACATAGCACAATTATAGTAATTTTTTGTTCATGTGTTCGAGCAAGCGGTCAATGTTTCTTTGAGGGGCGTGCCACTGTTACGCAGGACTACAATAGAGTAAGCTTAAAGATTGATTGTTTGGCGTGGGCTTCGGTTTAGGGCCTATATTCTCAAATGCGTATAGCACCTATCATCAATTAGCGATAGGTTTTCAAACAGACGAAACATCTGCAGTGGCAGATCTAAAAATTGGTCACGAAGTAGCGCAAATCAAACGCAAACAATGTGCTGAATTTCGAAGCTCACCAAGCGCTGGTTCGAAAGTGTACAGGACCTATCTCCAACTGGTGATAGGTGCTACTCCAATTTGAGAATACGGGCTTTGGTCTAGGCTTAGGCTTGTCGTTGCGACTAACACTTAGGCTAAACTTAAGTATATAAGTATACTTATACTGCTTTACCCTCAACAGTAACCATGGCCAAACAAGCAATACGCAACGGCATTGCGAGATAGTATGCGCCTGAGTTAGCTTAGGGCCAGGGTTGTTTGTATTTTGATGGGAGGCACGTAAAGAACATAATGAAACTAAACATGTACAATAGCAGAACCTGTGACGCTGAGACGGTCAGGAAGAGCTTAAATCTTCAATCCCCGTTTTGAATGATGCGTTTAATCTATGCGATCTCTTATAAAGGATAACTCGAACAGCAGCCATAAATACATCGAGAACTAAAAAGTACCAGAGCCGTGGTGAACAAAAAGTATTGCAGAGTATGATGAAATTGGTGTTTAAACCGTATATCAGGATGTTAACCCGGTATCAGTTTTCCGTTAACGTCGATATCCGTTTCCGTTTCTGTTATAGAAATATGGAAAATACCCCTGTGTTTATGCTCAAAATTACTTGCAATGCATGCATAAATCGCGCAATTGTTCATTACAGATATGCTGCAAATGTTTGATGTATGCAGATTTAAAATGATGAAATTTATCCAAAACCATAACAAAACTTGGGAGCAGGCCCGTAGCTAGCGCGCCTTGCTAGAGGTGGCTAAAATTTTTTTCAGGAGGGGTAATCAAGAGTTTCTAATGACTTGCAAGCAAGGTTGAAAATTTTCTAGGGTGACCAACATTATTCCAAGGGGGGCTGAGCCTCCCCTGCCCCTCTTGGCTACGGATCCGCTTGGGTGCGTCCGCTACTTTAAAATACGCCTGAATTGTATTGGCAAAACAATAAGACATCTTTGTGACTTTTATATTTCAATATTCGTTTTCGTTATTTTTACTATCCGTTTAATCCCTGAATCAATGGAGTATGTGTTCTGACGATATTTTATGATCAGTTTGGACAAACAATGGGTATTTAGAAGCTTAAATTTTTGGCATTATCTTGGGTGCAATTTTCTAGGCTTAAAATGCTAAAAGCTTTAAAAAAAGAAGCTTTCGCATACAAATTATTGTATAAATTGGTAACTTCAACTTTTTGAATTGCAATCTCGCACGGGCCTCCAGCAGGAAATCGATATCTAAAGCCTTATTCACACTTGCAAGTTTTTCCATCAAAAACATGCACTTGCAACCTGCATGTGCAGGTTTGGTCATAAAGAAGATTTCAAGCTGTTGCAAAGCTGCAAATTATTCAATGGAATTCACGTGATTTAATTTAATTCGCACGTGTGAACGCAGTCGCAAGTCGCTTGAATTTCTCGCACCCGCATTTTGATTGGCCAATCGGAAGACATGTTGCTAAAGCGTGTTTTGAACGAATTCAAACTTGTTTAATTTTATTCAAGAAGTTTGAATTAATTCAAATATCTGACTTGTTTGATATTTCGCAGCTGGCGACGAACGTGATAGGACTAGATTCAAATTTTTAGGCAATAAATAAAAAGTGCATTGCTATTAAAACTTTTTCAAGTCAAAAAATTTCGAGCATAAGCTTCTTTATTACGCATGAATGTTTCTAATATCTGAAACTTTTAGCTGCAAGTTTTGTGAAAAATTCACTCGAAGAACATGCAGCTGCACTTTATTCATGATTGATATTGGCTAAGAATTAACTCGAAGGTATGAACAGTCTTGCAAGTCGAATTAATTTATCGTTATTGGCTTGATTCAGAATGAAAGTTATGGCCTGTAGGTGGCTGTGCCACACTTAAACCTATTTCAAACTAAAAACTAAAACCAAAATAAAACCCTATATCAAAACCACACCTTAAGGGAGTCCCTGGCTCCACCTAGTCTCTCTTAGAACTTAAGTTAGGCATAGGCGTTGCTACAAGGCGTAGAAATGTGAAATCGATGTTATGGCGGCTGTGTCCGCAATGTAAACTTACCTGGGCCCTGCGCGGCCATGTAGTACTCGTTGAATATTGTTGCATTCAGAGTTGGCTGGATCTGCTACTAAGGACATAGCTAGGCTATGTCGTCACCAATATGGTGCTTTGTGATATGAGTGCCTAATATTGTTGTTGTTGTAGCG
>JASANG010001436.1:0-103265 GCA_030248215.1 Enoplolaimus lenunculus
CATGGTGTTCCCAACGGTACTGAGTTATTCTTTGAACCTGAACCAATGGGCAAGTGAGAAGATCCGTTTATCACCCCAAGTGCGATGTTAAGGTTAGCGACCAAAGTTTCTTTATACCTGTCACAAACATCAGCGATACTCCGTGCCGCCTTCACGGCCTTATGCGCATGGGTAGACTGTCAGAAGACGTTGACGCTAACGAAGTCATTCTCGATCGCGAAACAGCATTATAACATGACGAATCACTGTCAACCGTTGATCAAATCAATCAAAACGACAACAAACCGTCTGTCAAAATTGCAAATGTCAACCGACATGACAAACGTCAACAACGTGCTGAGCAAGTCACTCGTTTCTGTCAATCATTAAAACATCAGTTGCAACAAACATCCGACGTTGACTTGCCAGAAAAACTTAACTTTGACGATACTGATCTCGACAAATATGAGAGACAATTACTAAAGCTCATGCTGCACAACAATCGTGATTTGTTTGCACAACCAAATGAGCAAATTAATCATACCAGCCTTGACGTTAAGCATAAAATTAATATTGAACCACATGAACCAATTCAACAACGAATCTATCGAGTACCGTTTGGAAAACGCGAAACACTCAGCAAAAGTATCAGAGAAATGCTTGACCAAGGCGTAATTCGTCCATCAAAAAGCCCTTGGGCATTTCAGGTTGTCTTGGCGAAGAAAAAAGATGGAACCGACCGTGTCTGTATTGATTATCGACCACTCACGCATTGATGAAACTCTTGATGCGTTGAATGGCGCAAAAAAATTCTCAACTATCGATCTGCGATCTGGCTATTGGCGAGTGCCAATAAATGAGGCAGACATTGAGAAGACAGCCTTCATCTGTCATGAAGGTCTGTTCGAATTCACGTCGATGCCATTTGGACATTGCAACGCTCCAGAAACATTTCAGGGCATGATGCAAATGACTCTTTCAGGTTTGCTCATGGAGTTCTGTTTGTGTTATCTTGACGACGTGATCATCTATTCGCCAACAATCTGGGATCACTATTATGACATTAACCAAGTATTTCAGCGACTACGCGAAGCTGGTCTTAAGATCAAACCCAGCAAGTGCGACTTTGCGAAAAAGAAATTATTATTTTTAGGTCATCAAATATCTGAAGACGGTATAGCGCCAAATCCTGAATAGGTTAAAGCAATTTTAGAGAGTCCAGTACCAAACACGGTCACTGATGTCCGTGCTTTTTTATGTCTCACCGGCTATTATCGTCAATTCATTAAAGACTACAGCACAATCGCAAGTCCACTTTACAATTTAACACACGGTAAGCTTAAGAAAGTCCAACTAAAAGAACGCTGGACTATAGACTGTCAAAACGCATTCGATACATTAAAACGACATCTAACTAAATCACTAATACTAGCGTATCCGGACTTTACCAAGCCGTTTATTCTATATACTGATGCCAGCAAGAGAGATAAAAGAAAAAGAAAAAAGAAGAAGAAAAAAAAAAAAAAAAAAAAAAAAAAAAAAAAATAAACAAAAAAAAAAAAAAACTGAATAAGAAAAAAAATAACCCAAAAAAGCCTAACGAGAGAACGTCAGTAGGCAGAAATAAACTAACCGCCGCAAAAACATCAAGCAATAAAAAAAAAGAGTGTCGCAAAAAGCCAAAGCACAAACACGATCACACCTTTACGCAACAATTAAACAAAACATCCAATCATCGCTACACAAACCCACAAAAACGTATACAACAAAGCGAATTAATGCAAACAAGACAGACAAAGATCGTATCAGAAAAGGATTGACGATAGGAACGAAATATCGCGACCACCAATATTACCGGATGAACCGTCTGAAATTAACGATGAACCATTAGACATGGAAAGCAAAGCTCAACAATCAGCTTTGTCTATTGCTCGTGCACGTGATAGATATATAGCCGCTCATATCGACGCTGTAGAACGCAGTGATCATACATATGTTCGCGGTCCGGCTGCATTACCACCAAACGTGGTACAGCCTCCAGCACAAGGAAATTTTGTGTTGGTTGATAATAATTCAGTAGGGTGCATTGACGCCGAAAGAGCGGACAGCGCTGCTACTAGTGAAAATATTGCAGGGTGCCTTGACGCCGAAAGAGGGGAAGACACTACTGCTGGAAATAATAATAATATAAATAATAATAATAATCGCGTGCAACGACAACAACAAGGTTTAAATGTCTATATGGAACATTTTTCGACGGTATCACCATGGGATAAAACTCAATTGGTCGACGCACAGCGTCATGACGATAAACTTAAAAAACTGATTCAGTATCTTGAAACACAAGAAATGCCAGAAGGCATCGATCGCATCGAAAAACGATGGATCTTGGATCATGAACCATATTATGTCATATTCGATGAAGTCTTGTTTCACATTGCAAGACCAACGCGTCCAGCAACAATTGACTTTGCCGAATTGCAAGTCGTTGTTCCTGAAAACTTGCGCCTACCGTTGCTTGAACAGTATCATAGTACCAAGTACGGTGGTCATGTAGGTGCAAAGAAGGTATTTTGTAAGTTGACGCGTAAGTTTTATTGGCCAAACTGTATGAAAGACATTTCAGATTTTATAGAGACATGTATTCCGTGTTCTCGTTTTCGACAAGGTCCAAATCGCAAAGGACCATTACAACCAATTCAGCCAATTTTTCCGTTTCACATGATCGGAATCGATTTTGTAGGTCCATTGGCTGAAACACCATCTGGAAATAAATATATACTATGTGTCGTTGACTATTTCACAAAATGGGCAGAAGCGTACGCAACGCCAGATCAAACTGCCTTGACGGTAATAAATATCATCATAAATGAGTGGATCCCAAGACATGGCGTTCCACGCATTATATTGTCTGACCAGGGATCAGCGTTTATTTCAGAGTTATTTAAATCTGAATTGACGGAAATCGGAACGCGTATTGCATATTCAGCGCCTTATCACCATCAGGCAAACGGTTTAGTTGAGCGCTGGAACCAAACATTAGTTCGTATTCTTCGTCCGCTGTCCGAACAGTACGGTTCAGCGTGGGATACGTTGCTTAACGCTGCGTTGTTTGCATATCGCACAATTCCGCATGCAACAACAGGCCAAACACCTTATTTTATGGTACACGGACGCGATCCCAATATTCCTGGTGAAAACCAAATTTATCCGGTACAGACAAAAGTTACACAGGACACATACGCTTCGCAGTTATTTGAGGAATTAACTCGCGCATGGGCTGAGGCTGCGTATCACATCGAACAAGCACAAATGAATTATAAATATTATTTTGACAGGCGTGCTCGCACGCGTAAGTTTCAGGTTGGCGATCTCGTGTTGATGAAGAAAATCGAACGACTCGATCCAAAGCGAATCACCAACAAATTTCATCCGGAGTTCGAGCGATTGTATCGTGTTGTCGATGTGAAAGATCCAAACATCAAATTGATTCCTGTTGGTACACCAAGCAGACCTCCAAAGTGGTATAATAAAAGACAATTTAAATTGTTTTCAGGTTCTGCTGAGGATTACACCAACTATGAGCGTAAGCTTAGGACTCGCCAACGCGACGCCTCAGATAATATCGATGCATTATGCGGCACATGCAAACGCAGTTTTAACGCTGAAGCCGCACGTGGATTAAATAAAACATGGATTCAGTGCGATTATTGTCTAGAGTGGTATCATATGGAATGTGTTAACTTAACTGAGGAACCGCCGCATGCGGTCTGGCATTGCCCTAAGTGTGAGCATCTGTTAGTAGATCCACAATGACTATATGGTCGGCATGCCTTTATGTTTAATTGCGTTTCAGTTATACACATTTTAGTTTCACAACCATTTCAGTTTCAAATAACCACTCTTTATTTTAAAATAACAAACAAATCAAAACTAAAAAATAAAATCAGTGTTATCGGTTTGCATGTGAGCATGGGACATATTAACCATAAAACTTGTCAATTTACCAAAAATTGTTGGAGCGGGTTAGGCCCTCGTCCTTATACACAGCTTGCGTTTATGTATGTATGCAGTATAATATGTTTCACTGGCTTGCTAGTTTGCATCTATCTAGCAATAGTTATCACTATGTGTGCACTTAGTTATCCACAGTTGCTAGCAATTAGCTTAGGTAGGCAATCACCAACCCAGTGTTGCTGCCCCACTAAGTGTTGCTTTTGCTATTTGTTTCAGTGCTTTAGTATTATATGCTTTATAGTGCTAGTCAACGCTAGTCGTTTCCGCTTGCTGTGTTATGTCGCTTTAGTCTTCCAACGCGTTATAATTATGGACGATGACAATCCATTTCGTAACGAGGGACCTGGCTTCGTTATTGAACGAATCCCGCGCAACGAATTGCATCCGAAACATCCAGCTCGTGTTGCAGCATATACGTTTCCTGCAAAGCAGTTTTTCGGTCGATCATTGTTCGAACCGCGGTTGGTGATCAATTGCGAACATCCGGACATGTTGGAACCGTGCATGCAATTGTTGACCAACACACGCACCAACATCTACAGTTGTGACATCGAAGGATTCAATTTCAGCGCAAAACAGCGACGTACAATGTCCAATCTCCAAGATCCGTTAAATGCGCATTTCATCCCGCAGTCGTGTCGTTCGTTTATACGGCCTGATTGGGCAGTTCAACCGATAATGCCGGTTTGGAATGTTCGCGCGCGCACGTTGCAAATAGCCAACACAGAAAATTTGGTTATTAATTTTGATTTTGCTGCATTTGGAACTGAGTGCCCTGACGCTCTTTATCAATTTTTGTCGAACTCATATTACACCAAATTATGGTGGAGTTTCAAAAATGACAAAAACATGTTTAACGCTGCGTTCGCACCGGACCAGCTTATGCCAACGTCGGGCTGCCTTGACGTCCAAAACATCGTACCAGACAGATACTCTAGTGCTAAATTAAAAGACTGTATGCGACGATACGGACTAGTCGACGAACGTGGACATACACCGTTTGGAACAGACTTACTCCGACAACTACGTTACCGCATTACGTACCGTACGCAACGAGCAACTGAAACGTACGATGAAAACAAAATCATAGAATTTTTGGACTACGCATCACAGGACGTTATGCTACATGACTTACTAATTGGACACTACACACGATTTCGTGATAAACCACTTAACCGTAATAGTCCAAACCAAGCTTGGCATACATGGTTGGACATGGCACGCCGCTATCTCCTACCACGCTTACATGTCGAAGCTAATCCAATAGGTAGCCTTGACGCCTTACAAAAAACAGAAGCAACAATACTACGACGAATGTATCAGGACTGGACTGTAAATTGCGCAGACTGGGCATCCAGGGGTTCATCCTGTATCTTTAGTGATATCGATGGGCAATTACAACCCAAACAAATACCAAACACAATGACAGATGAACAACTTATAGACTTAGCCTGGAAACGCAACATACCAGACTTTTACGAAGAGTACATAAAGGAAA
This sequence comes from Enoplolaimus lenunculus, assembly GCA_030248215.1. Lineage (NCBI taxonomy): Eukaryota > Metazoa > Nematoda > Enoplea > Enoplida > Thoracostomopsidae > Enoplolaimus > Enoplolaimus lenunculus. Next base: position 5,495 of record JASANG010001436.1, read on the forward strand.
AGATTGGTGACAAAGAACTTGCTGACATACCATATAACGATCTACCGGAAGATCTACAACAATCTGTTCCGTGGTATACAGACCCAGACACTGAAAAAGCACATGACTACTACCAATCTAAGACAATACATCAAGACGATATTTCACACATTGACCAAGCAGAAAGCTTGAAACTGGAATATAAACGTTCTCCACGACGTAGACAAATCGGCGAAGTCGCTCGTGTAACACCATTGTCACCAAAACAACAAACTGTTTGGCCACAGGAGGATCCGACAGACGAACCAGAAGAAGTAGACGAAAATAACATACCGGTATCAACAGAACCAGGTATTCTACTGGACGACATACAGGCTAACGTCAATCCTCCGGTCCAAAAACTATCAAAGGTTGACTTTGACAAAGCACATAGAGAGTTCTATGAAGCTAGTAGAAAACAACATGAGGAACGAGGACAAACACGTTTTTACGACTTCGATGATCCAAATGCGTCATCGTTAAGCGCATCAATGGAAAAAGAAAACTTCTATAAGGACCCTGCGATTGCATTCACGTCGCATGGAGGGTATCCAGGACGTTTGTTCATCGCTCATGATACAACAAAAACTGAACCTGAAGAACAAGAAGAAACAACTGAACGTACAGTAGAACAAATCCTCCAAGAGGAAGGTATCTTTACTACTGAAGAATGGATTGACAACGACGAAACAGAAGAAGTTGAAACATCGGGTGAACTAGATCCATACCAACAACAAAAGGAAATACTGAACAACCGTATACCTGAACAGACAACAACAATTGACGCACTGATGATACTAGTGGACGAACTACACAATAAGGACTTACCGAAAAAAGACAATTGAAGCGTCTAAGGACCCGAACGGATTCTTTAATCTAACATTTAAGTTGGACTTAAAGATGAAAGCTATTGCAGAACGCCTTGACGTTATTACACTCAACATGCAAGATAAGGCTAGTAAGACAACAACAAACATCGAACGACTTAAAGAACATCTTGAGGAAATGCAAACTCAAATGACAACTATGCAAAAGCGCCTTGACGCTCAGGCTAACATTGACAATACTCGAAACGCATACATTCAACGACTTAAGGACGAAAACATGCGTTTAGAAACTGTTATTAGTGACTATAGTGAACTTTTTAAACCGCGTAACATACGTGTACCAGAAAAACTACAACAACGGAAGGCGGTAAAACGTACTCGTTCACCATCTCCAACACAGCAGACTGTTTACTGTGGTAAGAAAGGACGTATCATTACTTCTGACAAAGCACCGGCATCACCGCGCCGATCTCTACAACCTGTTGAGAGTAGTAAAAGCCCTCAACCAACAACATCAAAATCTGCGACTGCCTTTACGGTCGACGAACCAACAACAACTGACTAAGTTGGACAACAAACACTGGCAGAACAGTTACCAGAACGACCACCACCAAAACCGGACTTAAAGTAAATTGACATACACACTGGCGAAATGTTGGCACGTGAAATACCACGCCGATACCCGGACTTTGACTATCCTTTTTTCGACGGTGAACGGTTGTGGCAACAACAACAAGAACAGTTCCAATCTCACTTACCATCTATGTATTTTTCAATGTAAGAACAACCTAGATTTAAGGACAACCAGACTGATTGGTTACGTGGACGCATCGCAGAAATTGCTAACAAATTTAAGGAAGAACTGCAGAAAAGTCTAGCACAACGCATAACAACTATGACGAACCGTGACTTTATCGACCATCTATGTGCTACAGAAGCATACTTTTTCGAAACATCACACCAAACTGGTGTACTAGACTTGACAGACACACATTACATTGACGCGTTGCGAACACTAGCTGCATTTGTACGTGACAGAGTTATCCGCGTGATCGGACGTTGCGATCGGAACGTGAGCTTTTTACCATGGGTCGCAACAGCACCATTATCACCAGTTAAAATGGAATTATTAATGCGAACTAGTGAACGTTTTCGTAACAACGCACAACTAATGCAACGTTTTCTACAATTACATTTTCCAGCAACAAAGTACTGGAACCAACGGCGGACATTTGATTACATGATCTTGGATTATGACGAAGCCAAAATAACTGGCCTGCCACAACAACGGTTACGTGCTATGGAACAAGAACTAAAGGACGCGACACGAATAATACGTATCGCTACGTTCCGTCACCTTCGTCCGTTAGTCGCTAAGGCGTTAGCCGCTATATGCGACTATCGGCACGAATGGACACAGTAAACCATAGCACAAAGGTTGCAAAATAGCGCCCATATTAATTTATAAAGCCTTGACGTTTTTGTATTTTAACTAAAAACTAAACTTGACAAAACAGCCAGACACAATAATAAAACAAATCACGATTATGACGTTCATCGGACTTGACACTATACCAATATTGTACATTATGTACAATGTCGACGTTTACACTTGATGCTTCGGCGTCGGGTACTGCCACTGTAATGCTTGAGTCTCACTTATAGACCGGCCTCTGCAGTTGGCCTCACGAGCAACATCGCGTTGTCTCGGTTATGGTGGTTGCGGCATGCAATGTCATCATATACATAACATAGTATATTTTCACACACTATTTTACACAAAGCCTTGAGGTAATGACAATAAAACCCAAAATATTTACATTGTGCTGTTACTATAATGTGTATTATTCATAGTTTCAGGACGTCTGCGGTCTGTGACAAATGTATCACTTGGCAAACAGTTTCATCGCGTGTTCATTATTGTTTACGTTATTTCAATGTTATTCGGTGTGCCAGTGGCTACAATGTCAATACAACAAACCGCAGCGTCCAACGTATTATTCGTCATGTTCACGTATTACTTGTCGTTCGTTTTATTCGTTTATTGGACATTTTATGCATTATTGGACTTATTGTTTGCAAAAAAGGTAATAAAGGACAATTGGGTTTTATTACGGGGTTTTCAGGTGCTCGGAAGAGCCAACGCATTACAATCGGGTATCAGGTGCTCGGAAGAGCGAAGCAGGGTATCAGGTGCTCGGAAGAGCGAAGCAAACTTTTAGGGCTCTAAAACGCGAAGCCAGTCAAACCAAAGAAATAAAAACCATGAAATTAAAGAAGCAAACCCATAAACATTCGCCAAAGAACTCAAACAAACATTCCACCATTTTTTTCATTTATCTTAATATCGATGCATAACATTTATTTCTTTCAGGTCAATCGGTCTTTGCATGTCATGGGACGGCATGAGCTGAGTGAGAGGGATGTCGGGTGGGGCCCCCAGTGTGTATTCTGTGCCACACTGGTGCCCACCCTCGGCGTCCCTTGAGCTCCTAGCTATGTCGTTTCTGTGGCATGCGAATTCCAGCCGTCTCGGTCTCGATCTTAGTATCGTCATTTATACATAACCGGTATCTTTTTAGCCTTGCCATATTGTCTGCTCATTTGTAAAACTACTGTGCTTTAACTTTTCTGCCAAATTCTTGTCAAACCTATTTCTAGTTCTGTCAATTTCGCTTATCAGGAATTCATTGATTCGGGAGTGTAATTACGGTCGCATAGCTAGTTTAAGTGCGTAGCCGATTTCATCATATAGTGCAAAAGCATAGCGTTAGTGTCGGATAGTGTAGAAAACTGAATTCTTGCCTTGACGGAGTAATAAAAAAGTATCAGCTCGGAATCGGTATATTTTACTTAGTCAAGATAGTCATTTTTAGGCCTAGGAAACATCTACTTGTCGTACTTACAATTTGTGCCTTACTGTTATTATTGTGCCCGGACGTGATTTAAGTAGCGGTCCCGTAGGCTGTGTCTGACAGATCCTGTTCAATTTTCGCTTACATATTGCGGTTTCCCAATACTTATAATTTCTGTAGTGCTTTTCGGCCGCACGGCCCTCGTACAAAAGCCATAATCGTCGGAAACAGGGAAAATTGGCAATTTTAGCATCAGCGGGACTAACGGGCTTGTGTCCAGTATTTTGTGTTAATTACTTGCGTGTTACTAGTAAACCGGAGAAACTGCGCTCTGTAAACTCACACGAGTCGTAGGAGTGTCTAAATTGTGTTAAAACTGTTCCAGGATCAACCCGAAACTAGACCATACCCGCCTTCGGATCGGTCGAAAATCCCCGTTTTTGACCAGTCCAGACCTTACAACACCGAGACCCAGACCGAGACTCCCATCCCTAGTTCTAAGCGCGAAAATTTTTTAATTATGAATTTTTAGCAGAACTAAGAAAAAATTATCATACTCTAGAAAAGACTGCCGGATTGGTCCCAATCTAAGTTATGGGAATACGTGCACCGGCCACCCAATTTTGGCGCCTTCGACAATAACAGTGGAAAAAACTGGATAATAAAATTATTGCGTTAGCTATGTAATAATAATCTGTCATAAGCTTATGTCATACAGCAAAATAAATCACTCAAGGTAGAAAGACAAATACTAATAGAACACTGCTCACTTTACTTTATAGGCTCTGTGCAATTTTTTAGCTTTTGAGAATTAGAACGAACTTTTGTGTCGCTGGCTTACGTCAGTAACTTTTCCAGCTAACGTATGTCTTATTGCATTGGTACCTTTTGTAATGCATGTCTCCTTTAATTTTCACTACCGCGTTGAATTTCACATCGGCAATTGACGCTTACATAATAACAGGTTTCTAAAATTAATGGCAGATGCATTTTTTAGATAGTCACCGATGCATAGCAAATTGTACCTAATCGAAATGATGTGCTTTTTAAAATGGCAACTGCTTTGAACAGTTGTTTTATATATAAGCGACACTGTATTGTCAATTGAAAGTAAGCAGCTGCCGATGCATACTTTGAATAATGCTACCAATCGACACATACCGTGCAAAATTAATGGGCCATCCGCGCTAAAATGCACGCACATTTGTTGAAGAATGTCCCTCTTTTGGGTGCCCGTGTTGTCCCTTCCCACTCTCTTTATACACTGTCTAGGATGTCAATATGTATTGTCTGAACCTTTAGACAATGAATATGCTCTAGGCATAATATTTCCTCGTCCTGACATAATTATCAGGAACCGTTATTGTCCATAGTTCTTCGAAAGGGCTTAATGTTTTATGTTGATTGATGTGTGTGAATATGTATTCTGCGCAGAGCGTGTGTTTTCAAAAGTGTGCGCGTGTAATAACGTAATGTCCTGACATCCTACAGGCAACATATTTTGTCCAGAGTCCTTCCGACAGAGTGTAGACAATCAACGCAACACTACAAAAAGTGAAAGTATTCAAGTCTTAAAAATTGAAATTTAATCGAGATTTATCAGGGGAGTGTGAATAGTTCGTGATTTCGGCTACGGATTGAAACCACCAACTCCGCGTTCAGGTCCGTTTCCAATGACGCTTATTTTGGTCTAGTTCAATAAATGCAGTCGTTTTCTCTTTTATTCCCCCAGCACCGTGATAAAGCTATATACCGGTAAAGCACAGATATGACTAGACAGGTATAACAAACGATATGCTTACGATGCCGATCTTAAGTTCTCCGAAAGTGCCGAAAGTTCCTTTGTTCCAGGTACTTTCCGCATGTCAACTACGATACCTTAATCCTGTTGTTCGCAAGGGGCGGATAGCGTAGTGAGGTTTTATTGGATTTCTGGGGTTGTAGGTTATTGGATAGGAGTATTGGGTTTTGTCGTTTGATTGGTTTTGTATGTGTGGTGACTAGGGAAAAGATTAGGTATGAGTAATGCGGAAAGATGGAAAGGATCGGCCTTTCGGAGATTAGTCGAGAGATATGTTTGTTATATGTCTGTTATTTCTTACGGTATATAGCTTTATGTGCTGGGGGAAAAAAGGAAACACTATTGAACTAGACAAAAAGGTGGAGGGAGGGAGTTGGGGTTTGCTCTATAATCTCATTAATTTAATTTTTAGATTATACTTTTGTAGTGTTGTGTTGTCTACACTCTGTCGGAAGGTTGGACAAAATATTAGATGTCAGAAGTATTACCGCGCCTTTTGAAACCGCTCTGCGAGATAAATCAAACAATAAATTCCCAGACTAACTTCATTTTACGGATATATGCTAGGAATTATTGTCAGTCTTTTGCTCTGACGGGAGGAGGGAGGGACGGGCCCCGGGATTCTTCACAGTGCCCACCGCGTCCCTTGCTCCTGCTAGTGTCGTTGTGATATTCCACCTTTTTCGTTTCTTTCTCTTGCCTTGTATTCTTCTTCTCCTTTCTTGTTCTCCTGATCATCATGTGGTAGCCGATTCACATATAGTGCAAAAGCATAGCTTAGTGCGGATAGTGTAGAAAACTGATTCTTGCCTTGACGGAGTAATAAAAGTAAGCTCATGGTATATTTTCTTATCAGATAGTCTTTTTAGCTAGGAAACATTACTTGTCGTACTTACAATTTGTGCCATACTGTTATTATTGTGCCCGGACGTGATTTAAGTAGCGGTCCCGTAGGCTGTGTCTGACAGATCCTGTTCAATTTTCGCTTACATATTGCGGTTTCCCAATACTTATAATTTCTGTAGTGCTTTTCGGCCGCACGGCCCTCGTACAAAAGCCATAATCGTCGGAAACAGGGAAAATTGGCAATTTTAGCATCAGCGGGACTAACGGGCTTGTGTCCAGTATTTTGTGTTAATTACTTGCGTGTTACTAGTAAACCGGAGAAACTGCGCTGTGTAAACTCACACGAGTCGCAGGAGTGTCTAAATTGTGTTAAAACTGTTCCAGGATCAACCCGAAACTAGACCATACCCGCCTTCGGATCGGTCGAAAATCCCCGTTTTTGACCAGTCCAGACCTTACAACACCGAGACCCAGACCGAGACTCCCATCCCTAGTTCTAAGCGCGAAAATTTTTTAATTATGAATTTTTAGCAGAACTAAGAAAAAATTATCATACTCTAGAAAAGACTGCCGGATTGGTCCCAATCTAAGTTATGGGAATACGTGCACCGGCCACCCAATTTTGGCGCCTTCGACAATAACAGTGGAAAAAACTGGATAATAAAATTATTGCGTTAGCTATGTAATAATAATCTGTCATAAGCTTATGTCATACAGCAAAATAAATCACTCAAGGTAGAAAGACAAATACTAATAGAACACTGCTCACTTTACTTTATAGGCTCTGTGCAATTTTTTAGCTTTTGAGAATTAGAACGAACTTTTGTGTCGCTGGCTTACGTCAGTAACTTTTCCAGCTAACGTATGTCTTATTGCATTGGTACCTTTTGTAATGCATGTCTCCTTTAATTTTCACTACCGCGTTGAATTTCACATCGGCAATTGACGCTTACATAATAACAGGTTTCTAAAATTAATGGCAGATGCATTTTTTAGATAGTCACCGATGCATAGCAAATTGTACCTAATCGAAATGATGTGCTTTTTAAAATGGCAACTGCTTTGAACAGTTGTTTTATATATAAGCGACACTGTATTGTCAATTGAAAGCAAGCAGCTGTCGATGCATACTTTGAATAATGCTACCAATCGACACCTACCGTGCAAAATTAATGGGCCATCCGCGTTAAAATGCACGCACATTTGTTGAAGAATGTCCCTCTTTTGGGTGCCCGTGTTGTCCCTTCCCACTCTCTTTATACACTGTCTAGGATGTCAATATGTATTGTCTGAACCTTTAGACAATGAATATGCTCTAGGCATAAATATTTCCTCGTCCTGACATAATTATCAGGAACCGTTATTGTCCATAGTTCTTCGAAAGGGCTTAATGTTTTATGTTGATTGATGTGTGTGAATATGTATTCTGCGCAGAGCGTGTGTTTTCAAAAGTGTGCGCGTGTAATAACGTAATGTCCTGACATCCTACAGGCAACATATTTTGTCCAGAGTCCTTCCGACAGAGTGTAGACAATCAACGCAACACTACAAAAAGTGAAAGTATTCAAGTCTTAAAAATTGAAATTTAATCGAGATTTATCAGGGGAGTGTGAATAGTTCGTGATTTCGGCTACGGATTGAAACCACCAACTCCGCGTTCAGGTCCGTTTCCAATGACGCTTATTTCGGTCTAGTTCAATAAATGCAGTCGTTTTCCCTTTTATTCCCCCAGCACCGTGATAAAGCTATATACCGGTAAAGCACAGATATGACTAGACAGGTATAACAAACGATATGCTTACGCTGCCGATCTTAAGTTCTCCGAAAGTGCCGAAAGTTCCTTTGTTCCAGGTACTTTCCGCATGTCAACTACGATACCTTAATCCTGTTGTTCCACTAAGTCACAAGCTCACACGATACAAAACCAATTGCAAAGGTGACGTGACAAAATCCCAATTACTCCGTAATTTCCAATAACCGTACAAACCCCAGAAATCCCAAAGTAAAACCGTCGAAACTAGCCCCGCTAGAGTCGACAACCCCAGAATAACTCCAAATAACCCCAAGAAATCATTAACACATACCCCAAGTAAACCCCAATTTCCCCTGGTACTGCCCGAAGGCTATGCGCTATGCGCTTTCCATAACGAATCCCTGTTTATGCCGGTTTCTCTGTGCTCAAATTGAGCTACCGTGACTCTGATTCCGTTAAACACCTGCTTCTGCCTAAGTCACCCGAAACACTATGCAATTTAACCCTCAAGACTAATATGCTATATTCCGCCGAAAACCGCTAAGTCCAAATACGCAGAAAAATAACGCAACATGTTGCCACTGGAAAAATACAATAATGATTATGGAGGCTGGCTACCCCAGCCCCCATTTGGAGTTATTTTGCATAATTTGTGTATCCCGGGTGTCTTGGGCACCTTAGGGACACATATTTTCACCATTACAATAACCTAATAACAACAACATATAACCCCCCATTTCCCCCTAGCTAATAAAGTGCTTTGGCACTTTAAACCAGCAACAAAATATATTAAGTGGCCACGTAGGGCCCCTGAGTACAATTACCTTGCGGACGCAGCCGCCATGCATCGATTTATAAATTTCCTACGCCGTTTAGCAACGCCTAAGCCTAACTTAAGTACTAAGACAGACTAGGCGGAGCCGGGGACTCCCTTAACGTGTGGATTTAGGTTTGGTTTTAGTTTTGTTTTAGTTTTTAGGTTGAAATATATTTAAGTGTGGCACAGCCACCTACAACCACCCTTCGGCACAGATGCCGACCCCTGTATCGAACTAATTTTATGGCCTTATTTTACTGCCTTTTTTGCCGTCGCTAAAAAGTGTAAACAACAAACATATAAAACAACAATAATAACGACAACAATAACAAAAACAATAACAATTTTTATTTTCTTTTTATTTTTTTAGCATAGCCACAAAACGTCGACCCACGACTACCCGTCATTGCGTCCGTACCCGTAACCATCCATCGTCCATCAGCGTACCAACCCTTGACCAGGACCCTGCCCCTAATAAAATCCACCGTATCCAAGCGTACTAGTGATCCAGCACCCAGAACGTCCATAATTAACCCGTTTCTTCTCCAACCAAGCGTCCCTGACCCTGAACCATTATCATCCACCCTCAATAAAGTCCTTTAAAAATGCCGGCTGTGCATCGTCGGCGCCTGTCCATAGTAAGCGTCCACTTCTTCCTGCGTCACGAATTGTCTTTGCGATTGTTTCGTCGATTGCTGTTGTTGCTGTCCATCCGCACACGGCCCCTGTTGCTGTACTAGCATACACGGCTGCGAATCGTACAGCGGATTCGCCTGTCTGGGTCCAATTCTGCTTGATACTGATCCCGATGCCGGACGCACATAGCCCCGACCTCTGCCCCTTTCCGCGGCGCGTCGTTGCGAGGCTGCCCTGGGCGTCTTTGGATTAAACCTCCACTTCCACTCACCTGCCGCGTTTCGCACCCGTATATACCCCGGTGCCGGCGGCTGCTCGTCTCTCCCTGGATCCCGCGACACCACAGGTGGCGCCGGTGTTGGAGCTGGTGGTGGTTCCGGTGGTGGTACCGCCAACCGCTGCAACTGCTCCCAAAATTCCTCTCGCGACTTTCCTTCCTGATCCTGTATTCTCGGAAATCGCCGGGGAGAATTTTTTTTTTTGCCGCGCCCACACTCGACTGTGGTGTCTCCGTGCCTGATTCCCAAGCCGTCGCTTTACCTTTCACTTTTCCTTTCCGTTTACCGGTTACTTCCTTCCATTCTTTTGACCCCTTTTTCGGCGTCACTTCCTGAATATCGTCATCCGGTATCGACTCAATCTCTTCCTCACTAATCTGATCCGTAACCAACTGGCTCTCCGCTACCTCTCGCGCCGGCTGAGTCACTTCCCGCGCCCCTTCCGTTTCTATTTCCATACGCGCCACTCTTACCACAGGCTCCCTACTTGTTCCGGGTTGTGCCTGCCGTGCTACCGTTTCCGGTGCCCCAGCACGAGCTTGAGCTTCTGCCTGTGTCGGCTCTCCGCTCGTACTCGGCTGCGGCTGTCCCTGTTCCTGCACCTCCATCGGTTCCGCACTCGGCGCTGCCCGTCGCTCCTCTAGCAAGCAGCCCCGACACATCTCTAACGCCTTCTTGTTTGTCTCCGCGATCCTCCTAAGTTCTTCCGTTTCCTTCTTCGTGAAATTCTCCTACCATTTCCATCATGGATCGCCGAGTCTCCTCCGGTGGCGTCAACTCCGGCAGCTCGGTTTCCTTCCTCTGCGCCGGATACTTGAAGGTCTTGTAAAAGTATTGAAACATCCTTGCTGCTGCCTTCACCGTATCCGTGGAAAACTGCCTCTCCGTCTCCTTTGTAACCTCCGCTTGCAACCCGCGCAATCGCTTTTTCCTGTCCGCCCGTTCCTTCGGATTCGATGCGCGCATTGCCCACAAATTATCCTTCTCAAAATCACGCCTCAGCTTCCAGTACCGTTGGTTTTGGTACGCCCGAGACGTAATCAGCGTCTTGCTCCGCTTAACCCCTTCGTCCTGTGATTTATCGAACAATTGCATAATCACATGCGACGATAGCGGTAGGAAGAAATCTGGCGGAGCCCTGCCGAATCACGTGTTCCGCGCCGTTATCGCCCAGGCTGCTAGTTCCCTAATTACCCGCGCGAACCATTTCATCAACGCCTTATAGGTTTCTGGCACTATATCTAGCATCCGAAATACGCATGCTGCCAGACCCCGTTCCGCATAGTTGAGACACTCCATCCATTCGCCGATCGAGACCTCTCTGCGCAAATAAAATTCATATGCCCTTAACGCTGCTACCGCCCAATGGTACGCTAGCTTCTCCAACAATTCCCCCGGTAGTCCCAAATCCGGTTTCTGCGGATTCTCATTCGCCTGAAAACAATCCGCGTGTACCCTGAATTGATATCCCTCTTCATACAGCGGCAAAAAGTGGCCTGACGGTACAATCCCTATATCCGGGAACGCCACTATGCCCCTGCCTATTTTCGGTACCCTCCATGCCGGATCTCTCGCTCTACTCCGCCGCGCCGGGGATTTCGCCCCTGCTGCCGCCGCGGTTCGTTGCTTTGCTGCTACCGCCGTTTTCGGCTCAACCACTGTTCTCGGCTCGACCCCTGTTACAGCCGTCGGTCCTGCCGATTCCTCCTCTGAATCAACTTCGCGTACCACTTTTGGTACCCTGCCCGGCGTCGCCGACCTCTGCCTTTTTAGTACCCCTTTTCGTTGTACGGTATCTTCCTCTGACGACGACTCCGACTGTTCCTCTTCCACTTCTTTACGCTTCCCGTTTCCTTGTCTCAGGACCTTGCTCGACTCCCGCAGTTGAGTTTCTAACTGCCTTTGCTCGCCCAGCAACGTCATAATTTCATCCATTGCCTTTTCAACTTCATCTCCGGGCCCTTATTTTCTTTCTCCCTTTCCTTTAGCCTCTCTTCTGTCCGTTTTACTAAATCCTCTGCCCCGGATACGTGCTCATGCGCCCGCTGCCGCTGATCTACAGCTGTGGCCTACACGAGCTCTAGATGGGTTACCCGGCTCCTTTCGCGTGACAAACACTCCGCGTAACCCCATAAGTCCCTCATAGCCTTTATCGTAAACTCCTGGTATACCCGCAGTTTACGTGCTAATTCCATAGTTTCCGTATCCGCCTCTTTCCTTTGCGTCCAATTTTGCTCTACATCGCATATCCTCGCCGTCATTCCCGCGTACGCGCTCTCCTCCTCCGGTATTCCAAATCCGCCCGCTGGGTACATCGCCTTCAAGCCTGCTCGCAATGCTTCCACTGTTTCTTTATCCCCTTGCTGCCTTTCCTCCATATCCCGCTTTATCGCTTCCTCCAAATTCAACATAGGCCGACATTCCATCACAGGGTCGCTTACCGAAGGCGGGGACGGGACCATCTCCGCCCAGTGAAATCCCTTTGGTAATGGATTAGGTGGCGGTGGTCTCGTCCCCGGCTCCAGAACCGGTGACCCTTCCGCCGTCGACCTTGTTTCCGCTGGTAATTATGGAAAATACCCCCTTTGATATGCCTCGAAATCTAGCACGTTCCACATCATTCTCGTTGGTGTAACCGAAGCGCGGCCTGTCGTGCTTCCGCTACTTTCTCCTTGCACTCTTGCCTGTTTCCCTTTTCCTTTTCTTTTCTTCGGTGTCTCACCTATTCTTGGGTTACTCGCACCACCACTCCTCGGAGTCTCTGACCCCGCGGCTTCCTCCACCACTACCAAATCGTCGTGGTGAGGACTCCCCTCTTCCATTTCCTCTACTACTTCTAACTCTCCTTCGCCCGCTACATTTTCCGTAACCGGCTCTCCCTGATTCGCCTCTGGTTCTGCCGCCGTTTCGCTTTGGCCCGTTACTTGTGCAGTAACCGACGCCTCCATAGGCTCCTCTTCATTCGTCGCTGACAGCCTTACCCAGCTCATCACCGGGCCCAATGCTTCCATTACTCCATCACTCGGTCCTCTCCGCTTTTTCAACTTCTTCTTCCCGTCCACTTTCTCCTCAGGCGATGTCCCTGTGGACGCTCCACTGCTACTCGACGGGCTCGTTGGACCTGCTTCTGATGACGCCAGTTCCGTTTCAGACGCCTCAATTTCTGTTGTGCCTGTGCTAGAACCCGACGTCACTATTTGCTTCCGCCTTTGCGCGCTATCCGAGCCTCCTCTGCTTCTAAGTCGACGCACAAAACCGGTGTCTTTACAACCACCGACTTACCCCTGCGAATATCCGACATCATCTCTTGTCCTTCCGACTGAGTCACCGAAGCGAACGAGATTTGAATGTCGTCGGTTGTTTTCGGCCGTGTTGAACCGCCGCTCCCTTGCATAACCGTTTCGTACATCTCGTCCCACCATTGCCTTGTTTCCTCCTTTGGGACCACCTCACTTCTGCTCGTCAGTACCGTTGCCTTTTCAGAACCCGCGAACGCCTTTTCATACGGCAGTTCCCTCGACGATACTGTTGGCGGATTGTAGATCGGTTCCCATTCCTCCTCTCCACGCTGCGCCGGAACAAAATACTGCCTTTTCTTTTGTTTTTCCTTCGCCGTCTTCTTGACAGCTTCCGGCTGCAATGGTAACCAACGTACCATCCTTCTACACCATTCCGACCATTTCTCCGGCTGATCCTCCTCCAATTTCCGCACCGCGATTTCCGCCGTGCATCTCTGTACCCTTTCCAAAATGCGGGCATAATAACTCGATTCTCTGGCTATTGTTCGGAATCGATATGTCTATTGGCTCCGTCCTTCCTCTAAATAATTGAAAGACCGAGACTCGCTTTGGGTGCCGCTCCCCTTCTACTTGCCTGAATGTCTCCTCAAACAACCTCAAATATTCCGATTCGGTATCCTGATATTCCCTGAGCACTAACCGTGACGCCGCATTGCGACCGATAACTACCGTTAGTCTCACTCACCTTGGACATATCCCCGAATGACTCCAATTTCTGGTACAGCTCAAATACCACTGACGGTCTATCTCGCTCTACCCATGCTGAAATTGCCGCGTTACCATCGCCGCTACCGCATCCGCTAGCATTACATCCCGGCCAGCATAATGAATAAACTGCAAAAACTCCTTATCCGCCTTATCCGTCTTAGGAGTGCCTTTAGCCGAATTCCTTCGCAACAGGCCCATCCACTTTGACGAGTGCGGGGTTTCTCCCTTATCCACGCCAAAGTAGTGTTTTAGGGCCTCTCGCAGGCTACTCGACCGGAACAACCCGTCGTACACTCTCTGTAAATCTACTGTCTGAGAGTCCGATGGAAACGCCTGTCTTAATCCAGCCTCCCACATAATCCTATCCGACTTTTTATTCCACCATACCTTAATTTTGCCTACATTCCGCAGCAGATCGTAGATCGCCTCCGGCACCTTGCCACCGAATGCTTGAATGTCCACCAAGAAGACCGCACCCTCCGTCGTTCCGACTTGCAGCGTGCGAATGTGATTCCGGTACTTCTTGTCTTTCGGACCTGCCAACCAGTCATCTTCCATGTACTCGTGCACCACACCTGGAAAAATATTCAGCGTAGACGGATGCATATGCGCACAAGGGTCTACCCTGTATTGCTCTAAAGCTACGCTATACCTGTTACCTTGTTTCTCATCCCAAGAGACTCCTTCGATATCACACGACAAAATTTTTGTCCTGGACGAGTCTATTATCCGGGCCGCTATTTCCGCCTGTTTCTCATTAGACACTATTGCGACAAACCTAGGTTTGCCCCATTCCCTGCCTAAAACTATGGTTGACACCCAAAATTCCAATGAGTGACAAGGATGCCTTGATCTCCATAGTGGTGACGACGGTGATACGTCCCTCGTCACCGGAGATTTTGCTACCTTTGATTGCACCGGAGGCATTATTTTGCTTCTCCCGTGCCCCTTTTGCCTGTTCCCAAAATGTTCGCCATTGACGCCAACCTGTACTTGTTTAAAGTCGATGCCAACCCGTACTATCTTCTGCCTTTCGATACCAACTCGAACTCCTTGACCAAAGTCCGTAAAATAAAATAATACTTTTTGTAGCTGGTAATACTGGATTGAATAAAAGCTTTTTATGGTTAAAGTATTAGTAGATAATATTCTATAAAAGAAAAATCCCTAAACCGTTTAACTGTTGTCCTGCCATATAGTCAAGCTGGCGCCTCTATGACCACGAAGCAGGACGGGCAGTACCAGATTTGTTGGGGGGGTTCCGCCTCTAACCCCACACAAGCAAAATGGTACCACTCCAAGCATAGGTCGCACTTGATCCAGTCTATTTCCAAATCGCTGTCCACATCTGTGACGTATGCACCTTTGCATACCCCACATTTGGCATCGTCCGCCGCTTTTTCTGTTATTTGCGGCCGAAGTCTTCTTTCATACTGCAAATAATTCTCCAACGACCCTCCAAAGTGTTTGACCAAAGCTTTATTATACCAGGTCTCTCCTTTGGACGGTGATCCCAAATACTGTAATTTCAAATTGGGACCCTCAATAGCCCGAACCCGAAACAATGTTTCGAATTCCGGATGGAACTTATTTACCAGCCTTTTACCAGATAATTTCACCCGGTTTTTTATTATCACTATATCCCCACCGTAAAGTCCCGTCTACCTGCCCGTCTATCATAGTGCGAGTTGTACTGTATCTGTGCCCGTTGGATCTGCTTGGGTGTCACGTTCCACACCTGTGTTAACTGGTCCATTAAGCCATGCACTCTTGCTCCAACCGGATCCGACGCCTCTGTTATTGGTGCCATATATCGATTCTCTCCCGGTAAGTCCGGGTCCCTGCCATACATCAAAAAGAACGGCGTTTGTCCCGTGGACGAGTGAATTGTCGTCCTATACGCGAATAACGCCGCCCCAGATAATCGTCCCAGTTTTTAACTCGGAGTTCCACCACTGGTTTCAGAATTTTTATCAAAGTCTGATTCCATCTTTCGATTAATCCGTTCGCCTGATGGTGATATGGCGTACTATAGGCGACCCTCGTCCCCATTCTTGCCATCTGACACTTATACAATTCCGACACAAAGGCCGGACCCTGATCTGATAAGATCACCCTTGGTACTCCGTATGTAGGCACCAAATTATCCGTGTTTAATTCAAGGATAGTTCGCGCTGTATGATCCTTGGTTGCATACGCCTCCGGCCACTTTGTAAAGTAAACCATAAAACATACGATATACTTATTACCCGTTGCCGTTGGTAATAGTGGCCCGATCACATACACTCCCAACCTGTGAAATGGAGCGACCGCTTTCATCGGTTGTAGCGGACCCCTCCTATTTGGATCTGGTTTAAACCGTGAGCACAGAATACATATATCAATGTATTCCTGTAAGTCTTTCTCCATCGTTAGCCAATAAAACTTTTTGGTCAGGTTACCATAGACTTTGTCAACTGCTAATGCGTCATCCACATTAATTTGCGCCCGGCTTGTCAAAATCGAAAACGCCTTTTTCCAACTTGAGTTTGGAAAAAGGGTAGCAGAAGGAAATTGAATTTGAAAACTTTTTTCAATTTCCCATTGCCATCAATTTTCTTAAATCGAGTAGTAAATTGATAATGATTTATCAGCTTCAATTTACTAATTGCGAAAAAAAATCCGTAGATAAAGGAAATTGAAACACTTTGTGAATTCAATTTCTCACTGCCCTGTTAGTACAGGGACGTATTCCTAAGCCTAAGCGTTGCAAAAGTGTGTTCTTGAACCTAAGCCTAAGCTTAAACCTAAGCAAAAAATTGTAATCTAGAATCTAATCCTATTCATTTACAGACCCGCCAGAAACCTGTACGCCCCTAAAAGTAACATGGGCCCATTCAGTAATGTAATAAAGCATTACTAAACTTTAGAACTCTAATATTCCGAGATTTGAATAATTATGCATTTAAGGACATATTCTGTTCGAAGTAAGCTAGTCGCACCAGAACAGTTTACATAAACAATCACGTTCAATGGAATAGGATGCACAGTACGTGAAAAATATCGGAGACGGAGGGCAACAAATCTTGCCGCAACATGAGGTGAAGCCTGAGGAGAGGCGATGAGCTTGACGTTCTCTGAACTAACACAAATAAGATACGTCTAAACACGTTGACTTGACGTGTTTACATGTATTTTACTTGTTGACCTCAATTTGACCTTTCAAGACCTCCCAAGTAGTTTTTCCGGTTTCCTAAAATTTCAAATTTCCACTGCCATACAATTTAAATGCATCAAGTGGGAAATTGAAACAGATTTCTGGTCTTCAATTTCCCACTGCGGTAAAGCACCACTTTTCAATTTCCTTTTCACTATCCTAGAATTGCTCATCAAATTTCCACTTGAGTTTAAAAACTGTTTCAATTCCCATTGCGGGTGTTTTTATTTTCGCAAGTGGGAAATCAAACTCCAAAAGTGCTAGTCCAATTCCTAATATGTTTTATAAAATGTTTCAATTTACCAAATTGATCAAAATTCGTGTTTTTAATTTCCTTCTGCTACCCTTTTTCCAAACTCAAGTTGGAAAAAGGCGTTTTCGATTTCCACAAGCCGGGCGGAAATTAATGTGGATGACGCATAAGTGACCCCCGTATTTCGTCGAATGAGCCTGTTCCATCAATGTTTGCCTAAACAACTCTGGAACAGCAAGCCGAAATTCCATAACTTCCGCCTTCGACGGTCTCGTTTTCTTTCTCGCCTGATATAAAGTATCCTGGTACACAATGAACCGCGGTTCATTCTGCATCACGCATTGCTCGATGAATTTAATCATCCAGCCAAATTGTGGATCCTCCAACTGTGCCTCTCTCATTTGCTTTTTATCCCAGGGAGCTTCTATTTCAAAATACGTTTGTATCTCCTCCCGCTGAGCCGTTTGCCCAGTCGCGAGTTGCTCCCCTTCCTCCCCATTCTCTGAGGCTTCCTCTTCCAGGTTCGGATCCACTGTTTCCTTTCGTACAGTTTCGACCTGTCCTATTACCGGTACTTCCTGTTGCTCCTGCTGCTGTATCCCTTTTAATGCTTCCAGCAGTTTTTGTTCCCTGCGCTCGCTCATTTTCCGATTTTTCTTTTGCTTTGGGTCCTCTTCCGTCCCGTCCAATAATGGAGGACGCGACATTGCATCAGCATTGTTATGTTTCCTTCCCGGTTTGTATACCACAGTATACTTAAACTCCTGTAACTTCAACGCAAACCTCATCAACCGTGGTGAAAACGAATCCAGCGGTTTCATTTTCCCCAGTATTTGCACCAATGGTGCATGATCCATCACCACCGTTGTCGAACTCCCAATTAGGTCAGTGCGAAACTTTTTGAATGCTACTACTACAGCCAAGCATTCCTTCTCCGTTATCGCATACCTCTGCTCTGTTTCCGAAAACTTCTTGCTTCCGTAATGGATCGGGTGTTCCTCCCCATCCTCTCCTACCTGTGACAGCACAAACCCAGCTCCTTCCTGACTCGCGTCCGTTTGCAACAAAAATGGTGTTGTATGATCCGGGTACGCCAGTACTGTGTCTGCTGTCAGCCTGCTCTTTAGTTGCTCGAACGGCATCTGACAATCTAAGTCCCATTGATTCGTGGTTGATTTACCCTTCTGCTTCCCCTGCACTAATTGTGTCAGCGGATAAGCAATCACTCCATAATCCTTTACAAACTGCCGTAATATTCGCTCAGCCCAAAAACCACCTAAATTCTGTCACCGTTTTTGGTACCCTACACTTCCGTACCTGATTCATCTTTTCCTCATCCGGTGGCACCCCTCCATTGAACACTACATGTCCTAGGAAGCGTACCTCTTTCTGTGCAAACGTGCACTTTTACCCTTTATTGTTAATCCGGCATCCCGTAATTTTTCAAATACCTTTTCCAGGTCCAGCATATGTTGATTGAAGGACCTCGAAAAAACTATCACATCATCGAGATAGCATAAGCATATCTCCATGAGCAACCCTGAGAACACCATTTGCATCATCCGCTCATCGATCCGTGGCAATGGGAAGCTATCCTTTTTCGTTATTTCATTTACTTGCCAATAATCCACGCAAAATCGCATGTTCCCGTCTTTCTTTTTAACAAGAACGACCGGAGATGTCCAAGGGCTTTTAGACGGTTGGATTACTTCTTCCCGCAACATCTTTTTCACACAATCTGTGATTATTTGTCGCCTCGAGTATGCTGCGCGTCTCGCTCGTTGTTGGATTGGTGTTCGCGTCAGCATCTCCATCCTGTGCATTACTACTCCCGTCGAGCCCAGAGGAGTATCCTCTCGGCCAAACACATCCTGATTCTGCTGTAGCAATGCCTGTAAAATCCTCAGCTGGTTCCCCTCATAATACTTTTCATCCAGCTCTACTTCCTCTGGCAATATGATCTGGTCATCCTTTGATCACTCCACTTGACCCAATAGCCAGTTGACAAACTCGTCAGCCTCGCTCGAACCTTGTTCAACCTGGGAAGCTGTTACCTTTCCCACGTTGGGCAACACCTGTTCCAGCTGGGGTAACTGTTCCCCCTTGGTTACCTTAATGCTAGCCAACGCTTCTTCCTCCTTTACCACGACTGACACCATTTCTGCTTGGTCAGCGCTGGCCACCACTTCCCCTGATAGCAACTGCATCGTACTTCCTTCTATGTTTGATACTGGAAGGAAGATATGCCCCTCTGAATTTTTCACCAATGCTTTAGGAATCAGCAACGAGTCCGATAATATTTCCGACTCAAGTTGAGGCTCCACCAGCAACTCTGTTTCTTTTTCCAACTCCTCCGGTACCCTACAACATACCATCACTGTCATCTCCGGAGGTATCTGCACCGCAGCCGCCACTCGACACACGTTTAACACAGTAGGCGCTGCCATACCGCCTTCTTTTTCCACCGGTTGTGCCCAATCCAGAATTTTTACCGTTTTCGCTTCCCATGGCAACCAGTCCTTGCTTTTCGGATTCCGCTGCTGAAATGGTTCCATCTCTTTTGCCTGTACTTCCTTGATTACCTGCTCAATTGTTTCGCCCTGTGCTGAAGGTGATTCACTCCCCTTCGGCACAGCCTCTATTTCACCTTGTGCTGAAGGTGATTCACTCCCCTTCGGCACAGCCCCTATGTCACTCTCACCCTGTGATATTCCTTCTATTCTGGTTGTTTCGTATCCTTCGACCGCTATCTGTTGAGCCGTCCCATGTATCGGTACTGTTTCCACTCCTTTTCCCATTTCTTCTTTATTTTGCTCCGAGTGTTCTCTCCGAGCATAAAAAATATTTGCCGTTCCTCTGGTCTCACATTTTCGATCCATTCATGAGCCATGCTTCCGTTCTGTACCACCTGGCGCGCTCGCCATGATCGTACTATCCTCCGGTTTACCATGACCAACGACCGGTTATAGTCTAAGGTAATCCTAAAATCATTCAACATATCGTCTCCAAATATTAGCGCCGTCTGCATCTCTGGTGCGATATGAATATGAGCCATCTTTGTTCTGCCTCCCATCGTCACCAGGTATTTCAGACACCCTATTGTCTGCTGGACTATCTGGTTGTTATATGTCCTGCATGAAATCTTTATCGATTCATCCAGGTGCAAATCCGAAAAATATTTCTAATACGCCGATATGTGCATAAGAGACACATCCGCGCCCGAATCTAACATCCCGGTAATCTGATAACTCCTTATACTCATTTCAATATATTGCCCTGTTGCTTTTGTTGCAGCAGCGCCATCCACAAAATTTACACCAGGATTTCTCACCTCTCCTATTGACGGTGATGCGTCCTCGTGCATCTTCCTTATCCGTATATTCGGTGCCCCATCATCCTGAGTTGCGGCCGTCGGTGATGCAATGCATGGCCCCAGCACCTCCTTTGATCTCTGCATTATGATCGGGCCTTGCACTTGGTTACTACTTGCCGAAGTTATTGGAGGCAAGGGTGCTTTCAGCCCCGGAACCGGCAACCGATTTGCTCTCCAGCAGTTATCCGTTGTATGGCCCGCCCGGTTACAATGTGTGCAATTCCCCGTATTATTCATTTGCCCTGATTGTCCAGCATTATTTGCCAGATTCGCTTTTGTTGGACATTCCCGTGCTATATGGCCCTGTCCTTCGCAGAAGAAACACGACCACTTTTCTCGCAACTTCCTTACCCTTTCCGAGTCTTGCGGCTGTTTGTCCGACACGGGCTTTTGCCCCTGCCCACCCGCTTGCTCACTCGCTTGTTCCTGATTGTTAATCCGTTTTCGAGCCCCCATTTGTCTCCGGTTATTACCCGAGCTCGACGCCTGTTTCTGCTGGTTATTTCCCGTATTGCTCTGCTGCTCATCCTGTTTCCCATCCGCTTTATCCCTTTTCTCATTTTCTCTCCAATTCAATGTCCCGTCCGCTTCTAGTTGCCTTTGCAACTTGAGGGCGCGACGTCTCAAATCCTCGAATGATTCCACAATCCCGAGTTGCAACCTTTGTTTCAACTCCGGAAAAGCATTGTTCACGAACGTCTGACATAACAAGTCCCGACTCTCCTCGGTGTTCGCAAACTGCTTTTCCAAATATCTCACCCAATACGACTGTAACTCGTCAGCGTATTCGCTCACGTCGCCCTTTTGACGAATCCTTTGGAATGCCGCTGTCCTGTTCGACAAGTCTGTAGATTCCCCAAATCTCCCCTGGAATTCATGAACCAGTTGCCCGAATTCCTCTGAGCCGTATGGTCCATACCGCTCCTCTAATATATCCAGGTATTGATCCGCTAACCCTTTTACATGAGTTCGAAAATGATTCAATTTCGATTCCATGTCCGAAATTTTTGCCGGTTGCATGACCCGCTCGAACTTCCGGCACCATATCCCGAAGTCCGTTCTCCCTTCGAAGTTCTGCAGCGGCAGTTTTTGCGGCACTTTCACCACAATTTGTGGTGCATTTTGCCCCATGAACCCTGAGCTTTGCGCTTCCCCTGCCACTGGATTACCCGTAGTCTGTACCACTGGTGTTCCGGCATACCCCGTCACGCGTGGTGTCGGCATGACCGGCTCCTGCCAACTCGCATTTCCTTGAGCCGCCACTACGGGTTGGGTCTGGTATGCCCGGTACATATCCCCCGTCGCCTGTTGCCCCAACACCGGTTGGTTCAATTGCCGTTGTCCCATGTGAGCCAAATAGGGTAACGATCCTACCCTTACTGCTCCTTGGTTCACTTGTTGCTGGTCCATCGGACATGGATGGCTTTGCATTCCAACTCTTTGTGTTCGATCGACCCCCTGATACTTTGCATAACCGGTTGAAAACCCGTCTCGCCCTTGTTAGACATCCGGCTAGCCCTGCCCGTTCTATGACTCTGTCTAGATTCCGGCCGTTAGCTGATTTCACTTTCCATTTTACTCAGCCATTGTTTAAATTTTCCCCCCGTTTCGATTTTATTCCTTTTTTGAAAATCCGGGTCAACTCCCTTATTTGATCGTCCTCCTCCTCTGATTCCTGGATAGAGGTAGCCCTCAAGCGTGGCTGCGGCACCCCGGGCTCTCACCTCCATCCCCTTCCATTGCTGTATCCTTTCCTAGCACAACTTCCCTTGTCTGGGTGGACCCCTGTGAATTCATCAACCCATGTGCCATGGACATGCGTTGCTCCACCGACAAATTTGCCAAAGGTCCATTCATTTCTAATTGGGGTTGTGGCCTAATCATGTTCACCATGCGTGACACCCCAGCCCCGCACCGTGCATCCGACCACCCCATCCCGTAACCAACCATATCTCTTTCCATCCTGCCCGAGTCGGGTAACACGTACCTTGACTCCGGCCGATACATTTCTCCCGTAACCCGTTCTTGTACATTCCCATAACATTCCGCCGTCATTCTTGGATAGGACATGGCGGAACTCACGATTCCTCCATGCCCCATGTTTCCTTCTGCCATCCCCGAGAGCATATTGTTTCCATATCCGCTCTCCGGTAACTCAACTCCATCCGATCTGCCTTGCAGATCTACCGACGTCCTCAGACCTCGTGCCTCTATTAGGTTCCATGGGCCTAAGCCTTCTCCCGCATCCGTTGCCTCTACTCCTGTCCGCATGCTATGTGTCACCTTGATGGGTTGACCACAGTTCTGCCGACGTCAGTAACAAACACTGACTCCATTGATTCCCTGTGCCGAGCCGTACTAGGCAAAGAAACCTCTTCGGCTTCTTTGCTCCTTTCCGCCTGTAGTTCCCGTGACATAGTTCGTGTCACTACGCCCGTCTCTCTGACCGGCATCCTTGTTGTAGCCTCTTGCCCATCCGCCGTAGTAGGCGTTCTATAAAGTGGCATATTCAGTTAAATCCTTGTTTCTTTGTATAACTCCGTTAAGTTGCAAATTGTTAAGTCTCTCCGAAATCGCTTAAGTCGATTTCCAAAAGTATTTCCCACATCAGTGTTATTCTCTAAAATTTCTCCAATTTTTACCCCAAATTTCCAAAAGTATTTGCCACACCAGTGTTGGAATTCGCTATCTACAACACGTGGTTCCAAAAATCCGATGTTTTTGGCCCAAAACTTTTCTCCTGGTTCGTTTTTGCTCGCAAAAAGATATGCCCGGTGTTCACGGATGCTATAGGTCCACCATATATCGCTCTCACCCGGTTCGAAAAGTTTTTCGCAAGGCTCGAAAAGTTTTTCGCAAAAATTTTCATTCAAATCAGTCCCTTTTTGTCGAGCCTGGATTTGTCCAAATTTTCGCTAACTTTTCCGATTTCTTGCGGCTTAGCCCCAAGTATCCGAAAGTTTAGCGGCTCTTTCAATCCCTTGATACTCTACGACCGTTTTTGCTAGGCGCTATACAGCGTGAAGCCCAAAAATCCGTTTTGCTTTCCCAAAAATTCCTGTTGCCGATTTTTTCTAGTGAGCTATTCGCCAAGAGTGGCCGGTTGAGTACCCTGAATCGGTCTAAGTTTTGATTTCCCAGAAAGTTTTGATTGCCAGTTACTCAATGGAGTCCCAGGCACTTGATACAATCCTTTTTAGCCCGAGTCAACACTTTCAGCCTTTTATTTCTCCCGATTTCTCGTAAAAAATTCCGTACCACAACCGTTTTCACCAATTTTCACCCTGTACTTTTGATACAGCGCGCCTCTGGTTCTCAATTTTGACAGGGATACTTACGAACGTTAGAGTTCCTAAGTTTATCGCTGTCACCCGTTTCTGTTCCTTTTTCCGCCGGTTTTCGCGCCTAAAGCCTTGAAAGTTATCAGTCTCCTACACCTAAAGGTAGCTAACTGAGTAATCCTAACTGCATCGTCAGATCAGTCAAAAATCCGTTTTTCTACCCGGTTATCCGTTATTCTCACAATCGTTTACCGATTCTGAGTCCTTTATAATCTCCTGATCACTTTTCAACTCCTTTTTCCCCGATATTTTCCGTTTTTTCCAAAAATTTTTCTTTTTCCCGACCACACTTACCAAACCAGCATTGAAACCATCGTGGTCACCATGTAAATAGTTCGTGATTTCGGCTACGGATTGAAACCACCAACTCCGCGTTCAGGTCCGTTTCCAATGACGCTTATTTCGGTCTAGTTCAATAAATGCAGTCGTTTTCCCTTTTATTCCCCCAGCACCGTGATAAAGCTATATACCGGTAAAGCACAGATATGACTAGACAGGTAAACAAACGATATGCTTACGCTGCCGATCTTAAGTTCTCCGAAAGTGCCGAAAGTTCCTTTGTTCCAGGTACTTTCCGCATGTCAACTACGATACCTTAATCCTGTTGTTCCACTAAGTCACAAGCTCACACTATACAAAACCAATTGCAAAGGTGACGTGACAAAATCCCAATTACTCCGTAATTTCCAATAACCGTACAAACCCCAGAAATCCCAAAGTAAAACCGTCGAAACTAGCCCCGCTAGAGTCGACAACCCCAGAATAACTCCAAATAACCCCAAGAAATCATTAACACATACCCCAAGTAAACCCCAATTTCCCCTGGTACTGCCCGAAGGCTATGCGCTATGCGCTTTCCATAACGAATCCCTGTTTATGCCGGTTTCTCTGTGCTCACATTGAGCTACCGTGACTCTGATTCCGTTAAACACCTGCTTCTGCCTAAGTCACCCGAAACACTATGCAATTTAACCCTCAAGACTAATATGCTATATTCCGCCGAAAACCGCTAAGTCCAAATACGCAGAAAAATAACGCAACATGTTGCCACTGGAAAAATACAATAATGATTATGGAGGCTGGCTACCCCAGCCCCCATTTGGAGTTATTTTGCATAATTTGTGTGTCCCGGGTGTCTCGGGCACCTTAGGGACACATATTTTCACCATTACAATAACCTAATAACAACAACATATAACCCCCCATTTCCCCCTAGCTAAGTGCTTTGGCACTTTAAGCCAGCAACAAAATATATTAAGTGGCCACGTAGGGCCCCTGAGTACAATTACCTTGCGGACGCAGCCGCCATGCATCGATTTATAAATTTCCTACGCCGTTTAGCAACGCCTAAGCCTAACTTAAGTACTAAGACAGACTAGGCGGAGCCGGGGACTCCCTTAACGTGTGGATTTAGGTTTGGTTTTAGTTTTGTTTTAGTTTTTAGGTTGAAATATATTTAAGTGTGGCACAGC
Source organism: Enoplolaimus lenunculus (assembly GCA_030248215.1). Classification (NCBI taxonomy): domain Eukaryota; kingdom Metazoa; phylum Nematoda; class Enoplea; order Enoplida; family Thoracostomopsidae; genus Enoplolaimus; species Enoplolaimus lenunculus. Next base: position 30,968 of record JASANG010001436.1, read on the forward strand.
CACCTACAACCACCCTTCGGCACAGATGCCGACCCCTGTATCGAACAAATTTTATGGCCCTATTTTACTGCCTTTTTTGCCGTCGCTAAAAAGTGTAAACAACAAACATATAAAACAACAATAATAACAACAACAATAACAAAAACAATAACAATTTTTATTTTCTTTTTATTTTTTAGCATAGCCACAAAACGTCGACCCACGACTACCCGTCATTGCGTCCGTACCCGTAACCATCCATCGTCCATCAGCGTACCAACCCTTGACCAGGACCCTGCCCCTAATAAAATCCACCGTATCCAAGCGTACTAGTAATCCAGCACACCAGAACGTCCATAATTAACCCGTTTCTTCTCCAACCAAGCGTCCCTGACCCTGAACCATTATCATCCACCCTCAATAAAGTCCTTTAAAAATGCCGGCTGTGCATCGTCGGCGCCTGTCCATAGTAAGCGTCCACTTCTTCCTGCGTCACGAATTGTCTTTGCGATTGTTTCGTCGATTGCTGTTGTTGCCGTCGATCCGCACACGGCCCCTGTTGCTGTACTAGCATACACGGCTGCGAATCGTACAGCGGATTCGCCTGTCTGGGTCCAATTCTGCTTGATACTGATCCCGATGCCGGACGCACATAGCCCCGACCTCTGCCCCTTTCCGCGGCGCGTCGTTGCGAGGCTGCCCTGTGCGTCTTTGGATTAAACCTTCACTTCCACTCACCTGCCGCGTTTCGCACCCGTATATACCCCGGTGCCGGCGGCTGCTCGTCTCTCCCTGGATCCCGCGACACCACAGGTGGCGCCGGTGTTGGAGCTGGTGGTGGTTCCGGTGGTGGTACCGCCAACCGCTGCAACTGCTCCCAAAATTCCTCTCGCGACTTTCCTTCCTGATCCTGTATTCTCGGAAATCGCCGGGGAGACATTAATTTTTCCCCGCGCCCACACTCGACTGTGGTGTCTCCGTGCCTGATTCCCAAGCCGTCGCTTTACCTTTCACTTTTCCTTTCCGTTTCCCGGTTACTTCCTTCCATTCTTTTCACCCCTTTTTCGGCGTCACTTCCTGAATATCGTCATCCGGTATCGACTCAATCTCTTCCTCACTAATATGATCCGTAACCAACTGGCTCTCCGCTACCTCTCGCGCCGGCTGAGTCACTTCCCGCGCCCCTTCCGTTTCTATTTCCATACGCGCCACTCTTACCACAGGCTCCCTACTTGTTCCGGGTTGTGCCTGCCGTGCTTGACGCTTATTTCGGTCTAGTTCAATAAATGCAGTCGTTTTCCCTTTTATTCCCCCAGCACCGTGATAAAGCTATATACCGGTAAAGCACAGATATGACTAGACAGGTAAACAAACGATATGCTTACGCTGCCGATCTTAAGTTCTCCGAAAGTGCCGAAAGTTCCTTTGTTCCAGGTACTTTCCGCATGTCAACTACGATACCTTAATCCTGTTGTTCCACTAAGTCACAAGCTCACACTATACAAAACCAATTGCAAAGGTGACGTGACAAAATCCCAATTACTCCGTAATTTCCAATAACCGTACAAACCCCAGAAATCCCAAAGTGAAACCGTCGAAACTAGCCCCGCTAGAGTCGACAACCCCAGAATAACTCCAAATAACCCCAAGAAATCATTAACACATACCCCAAGTAAACCCCAATTTCCCCTGGTACTGCCCGAAGGCTATGCGCTATGCGCTTTCCATAACGAATCCCTGTTTATGCCGGTTTTTCTGTGCTCACATTGAGCTACCGTGACTCTGATTCCGTTAAACACCTGCTTCTGCCTAAGTCACCCGAAACACTATGCAATTTAACCCTCAAGACTAATATGCTATATTCCGCCGAAAACCGCTAAGTCCAAATACGCAGAAAAATAACGCAACATGTTGCCACTGGAAAAATACAATAATGATTATGGAGGCTGGCTACCCCAGCCCCCATTTGGAGTTATTTTGCATAATTTGTGTGTCCCGGGTGTCTCGGGCACCTTAGGGACACATAGTGTGGCACAGCCACCTACAGGGACGTATGACAAGCCAAATCGGCATTATGTACCGATATATTAACCCCTTCTCACATTGAGTGGTTTGTAGGCAACTCAGTGCAGTGTATATACGTTAAATAGTATATATAGCACCGTGTTTAACAATTACAACACGTATACATAGTACTAAATCACTACAAGACGTGAGAGCCCCCTCGGGCACGAGCGTCAAGCTGCAATAGCTGAGTGGTGATGGTATACGCCTCCCACTCCAGTCACCGGAGTTCGAATCCTAGCTTAAAAGTAGGTCTCAGGGGAAATAGAAAATATTCATGTGAGAAAGGGTTAAGACAGAAGCGGCTACTGAAAATGTGGACAAATATTTTTTAGCAATGTAACAGACAAAACATATTGCTTAGTTAAGCCTTCTCAGCGTTAAAATGCAGGTCTAAAACATATAGCTTAGGCGAAACCAAAGCAAAAAATTTGTCTAAAATTTAAGCCTAGTCTATTTCTGTCTAGTGAGAAGGCGGGCACTAACGTATCTAACCGGGGTCGGGCGGTCAGAAATTTTTTTGTAATAAAATGGTAAGGTCCCCACCTTTTACAACTTACCCCCCAGAAAGGTTTTAAAAGTTATATGGTCCGTATATTACAATTCTCCCCCTCAGAAAGTTATTTGGTGAAAAACTGCGTTTCAAAACATTCACGAGCCTGTTCGCCGTCAGAAATTTCTCGACCCGCCGCTGAAAGCGGGCCACAAACAAAAGTATACGGGCTGATGTTTGTGCACTGCAAAGATGGTGAGTCAAATTGACTTTCTCTGCAATAGGCTCTATGGGTCTACACAAACTGAGTCAAATTCGACTCCGTCAGAGTCAAACATGTGACTGATTTAGTCGAATTTGACTCTAAAGGAATCAAATTTGACTCAGTTTATATAGTCTCGTAGAGCCTATTTCGGAGAGAGTCAATTTGACTCACTATTTTTTGCAATGTAAGTGTCAGTAGGTATATTTCCATGTGGTTCTTTCTTCTTGTATAACGCAAAACGACTCATGTATATACAGTCCGAGGGATGGGCGGCATTCGATAGAATCATAGACAAACCAAATCAACTCACAATTTCAGGTGGCCAACACAAGTATTTATTAGTCAGTTGCAATCTTCTAACCGAACAACGAGCACCGTTGAAGCCGTTGCTATATAAAACACTATTCTTAGATTTGTATGTTTGCCGGAACCGGATCCGGAGATGTAACCTACGTGAGGCGAAGGCAGTTAAAATGGTGTTTAATCCGACTAATTTTCGCAAATATTTGTAAAAGGTGGCTAATAAAGGTTTTTGTTTTATGCTTATTTTGTACAAAATCTCAGCATTTTTTCGTAAATTTACTAAAAGTTAAAACAAAAAACACGAAATAAAATTAATTTTGACATATTCCACAAAATTTCACTGCTGAAATTGCCGAACCCTTCGACATAAATTCTGCCGGAACCGGAGTCAAAGCTGTTGGTTGATTTTCTACTGGAGACGCAGCACGAGGCATACCTCCGGCTGTACCCTGTCCGTCAGGATTAATGATGGGCATCGGATATTTGATATCCGGATATCCGAAATGAAATTTTCTATTTCGCATATCCGAAACTCGATTTTGTGTTTTTTTTACTTTCCGAACCTCAATTTTCGTTTCTTAAGCACTTATTTTAACTTGCTGCTCTAAAGGAAGTACCCTGACACTCAAGCAAATTGATATGAGCATAAAAGATACAATTCTAAAAATCGGTATTTATTGTGCCAGTACTGTAGTGACCCGAATAAGACGGGGTACCCATTTTGAGTGCCAATCAATAGGAGTCCTTATACGTAATAAGAGTCCGTAAGCGCATAGAGTTCCTAAACCCTAATTAGAGGCCATATTTGAACAAAATCACATATAAACGAAGCGAAAATGAAGCTATACGTATGGGTATACTTACCCGTTTGGCAACAGTTTCAAAACGTTTCTTGGTTCATAGGGATTGGTGGTCAAGAGGAGACATACACAACTTCTGTCTACGCATCGGACGCACCGAGGTTTATCGTAAAATTTATACCAGTGATGACCCATGTTACTTTTAGGGCTGTGCCTGTTTCTTGTGGGTCTGTAGAAGAGTAGACTTACATTCTAGAGACTTACATTTTAGACTACACTTTTTTTGCTTAGGCTTTATAGGCTTAGGCTTAGGAATACGCTTTTGTAACGCTTAGGGTTTAAGGCTTAGGCTTGGGAATACGTTTAAACTACAGTTACGGCCATAAAAACAACATTGGAACAAGTGATAAAAATTGGTCCAATCCCATATCTTGTTTTGCGCCTACAGCTTGCAATAAATGTCACACACCAGAATGAGGTTTTACATCACGAGCGCCCGAAAGAGCACTTGAGCTGTTGAAGTTTTGCAATTGTTCAACTTTAACCATTTTGGTTCACTTTAAAGAGTTGGAAAACAAAAATTGATTGCCAAGAAACAAAATGTTTCTACTCGAACGCCTTAAAATTTGCCGGATCGATTTTAGAAATTGAATTTAGTTTTTAGTTTCAAGTGCATTGATTTCCCATGAGAATTCGTTTAGGTTGTTTTGACGTCACATAGAATGATTTTATCTTCCCGAAAACAAACGATGCCTTTCTGCGGTGTTTATTTGCACATTTGTTATATAACATTTCTGGCCCAGGTAAAGATCAGCGGTGAAGAGGTTTTCTGTGGGACTAGAAATGAATAAGCTTAAGCTTTAGACTAGTTTTTTGACTTGACTTAGGCTTAGGCTAAGAAATATGCTCATTCTTACGCTTAGGTTTAGGCTTAGGAGTATGCTTACAATACTGTTCCGCCCCTGTTCTTTACATTGGCTTTCTGTTTTGCATTTTAGCCGGTTGTGTACAGCGGCCTATTCAGTCATTTCTTACACGGATGCCATAACAAACGTTATGAAACGCAATTTTTACAGTACGCTATATATGTGCAAATATTATGGAAAAATGATAACGTAGGGACTCTAGCACTATATCGCTGGAAATTTTCTGACGAGTGAGTGTACGGCAACTCTCACGTGAGCTCACTGCTTCTAGAAAATTTTGGCAATTTTTCTAAAGTCATTTGAAATCCTTGCATGCTCCTTCTAAAATTCTTTAGCTCAACCTATTAACGTGTTGAGCTAGCTACTGTAGTGACCCGAATAAGAGGGGAGTAATAAAGAGGGGTCCCCATTTTGAGTCCCAATGTAATAAAGAGGGGTCCCCATTTTGAGTCCCAATGTAATAAAGAGGGGTCCCCATTTTGAGTCCCAATGTAATAAAGAGGGGTCCCCATTTTGAGTCCCAATGTAATAAAGAGGGGTCCCCATTTTGAGTCCCAATGTAATAAAGAGGGGTCCCCATTTTGAGTCCCAATGTAATAAAGAGGGGTCCCCATTTTGAGTCCCAATCAATATGAGTCCGTATTCCTGATAAGAATCCGTAAGCGTGTAGAGTCCCTAAACCCTAATAACAGTCCACAAATGCCAATTATTCCTAGTTGTAGAGCATAAATAACTCCAGGACCAAATAAATGTGAGTTCGAAACTTTAAAGCGTACTTAAGTTTTGAAAGAATATATTACCTTGCGTTCGTTCAAGGGTTTGATGCAAGGCAAAAACGTTTAATTCAACGAATAATTGGGCTCAGGTATAGAACAGGGCCGGAACAGTAGTATAAGCATATTCCTAAGCCTAAGCCTAAGCCTAAGCCGAAGTGTATGGATGAACCTATTCCTAAGCCTAAGCCTAAACCTAAGCCTATAAGCAAAAAATTAGTCTAAAGCATAGACTGACACTATTATAGCCCCTCCGGAAAATGATCCGGCAATGTTCTATACATGGGCCAATAGTTGCAATACCGGATATATATTAATAACGAAGGGTGCAGGAGGGTGGTTTGAAAATAAATAAAGGTCCGTAAAAGAATAACGGGGGGTTCCCTCTTCAGAGGCTAAATTAATATCAGCCCCCTCTTATTCGTGTAACTACTGTACGAATTTGGATAGGTTGGTGAGAGAACGAAAGATTCAGATTGAAGGCAGTGTTGCTGTTTCGTTGCAGGAATTTGTCACTTTCACATGCGTAATATTAAGTAAAGTCGGCGTGTTTATGGTTAAGCTTATAAGCATCAGCGTATAAATGAAGTCAAAAATCTATGAATAATCCGCACGTTAGGAATGTCAGCCTGAAGTTAGCCTAAGCAAACTGTGACGTTAAATATCTAATTGAAAAACTGACACCCCTTTCTACCACAATTCGCCGGGGGGGGCGAAATGTGGATGGTGTAAACGCACCCCTGTTTGAAACGATTTCCGCTTTATTTTTTGCTCTTCTAAATTAAATAGTGTAAACAATAAGTGTCGCCTGTTGACCAGGGGGTAGACGGATAGTAATAATATTGACGGAAACGAAAAATGAAAACGGATATTCAAGTTATATTAAAGTTTCAAAGATGTTTTATTTATGTACCAACAAAATTCAGGAATGCAAATATTCACTTGGCTTTCTAAAAGGAACAAAATGCTGCAGATGCGTCAAAATTTTTTAGATTAGGAATGAATTTTGTAAATACAATTTGATATAAAACAATTGCAGCGAATCTGTAATAAAAAATTCTGAAATATACATGTGATTTAGGACTAAAATTTTAAGCGTAAAAATAGCAAAATTTCCGGCATTTCTATAATCTAAACGGGCTCCATCAACCAAATGAGAAGACGAGTTTTTTCGCAACCACATTGGTTGCCGCAACTTTACTATGCAACAATTTTATTGATTGCAGCATCTGAATGCCTCCATCTGTCAAAAACTGATTGAAAATCGTCTCTAATATAAACGACGATACAATAAAAATATTTCAACTGATTTTCTATGCAATGGGTATTTGTTTGTCTGACAATTTTACGTAAATCCCAAACGTTTACAACAAATATATTTTAACCTCATAATTTACTGAATCACTATATAGTGCACTGCAATTGACTTGTTCATATACTGTCTTTTTTTAGTTCAACAATAATATTACCAACAGGCCGGCAACAAGTTTTTTAGCAAATCCATTGGTTGCCTGTTTTCAATATACACCAGTTCAATTGGCTGGTGTACTTACTACGCTTTAAACACAAACAAAAGTTTCAAGACTTCATTAAACCAATCAGGTTTCATCGATAAGTTTCTCCTGCAATTTTATTGGCTATGTCAACCCAATACACTCCGCTACGATTGGCTAATCATCAACGTTCAAACGTCTCGATCGCTCATTGGCGCTCTGTTGACTATGACATACATTCACACACAATCGACCAATGCCGTCAAGTTGTACTGCTTGACATCGCTCTATCGCTATTGGTTATTTTAGCAGTAATGTTAAAACCGATTCTCATGCTCGATTCTGATTGGTCCGAGCGTTTAGTATCGATTGTTTACATTGTATGTGGACTGATCAGTGTTGCACTGTGTCAAGGATGTTTATACGGTTTAAAGTTTAATCATAAAGTATCATGGATTAGTATTTACGCAATATTCAACTGTCTGTATATGCTTTTACAAGTTGTAACTGTATTATTTATACTCTTACGAACGTTGCCATGTATTGCAAAGTTGTTTATTTTGATTGAAAATCGTAATATATTCGAACAGAGCCAGAATAATGAATATAACGTGGCATATAGCCAGAACAATGGCTATAATTTGGCACAAAGCCAGAACAACGTCTATAATTTGGCACAAAGCCAGATTAATGCATATAACTTGGTACAGAGCCAAATTAATGTACATGACGAGATGAGAATTAAAACAGTGTTGGTCAAAACAGTAGTATGGTGTATACTATTGATACTGAATAGTTTTTATTGTATTTTTACGGGCATTTCGGTGATTATTGCGAGCCGTTGCAGATATCGGTTAATTGTACCGCAAGGTACTCAACAACTTTCAAGGACATATGTCGTTCGAAACTCAGAATCGCAAATGCACCGCGGGTGGTCGGGGAAGATTTATCCGGTTGAAAATATTGCCGTGGTATAACAAACGGAAAATGTATAGAACAGTGCCGTTATAGTAGTAAGCATATTCCTATGCCTAACCGTAAGAATCAGCTTATACCGAAGCCTAAGCAAAAATAGTCTGAAGAGTGAGCTGGAATCACGTTTACCAATTGTGCACTTGGTACATGTTTTTGTCATTATATATGCTTATAGTTTTACACTAATTTTTTGATACCCATATGGATACCAACAGAAAAAATGTTATACATAGCTAGGTTTTCGAAATATTGATCTTCTATATGGGTAGAATCAAGATGTCTGGGGTCTTTTCCGTTTTTCCCTTAGCCCGAGTTTGCCCAAAAGTGGTTCTATTTTGTATATTTTTGCATATTTGAGCTTCTCATGACCTCCCGTGATTACTCCACGCCTAAATTTGAATTTTTCTAAAATTCAATTTTTTAAGGTCCGAAGTTCGCTTGGGAACCAAGATTTTTTTGGTAAACAGTTTGACAAATTATACACCATTCGATGCAGCCTGCCGAGCAGAGTCGCTCCGGACAAGACTGTTTTGCAGTAACACTGTCTGGGACATTGAAATGTTTGAAAAACAGCGTAGTGAACAATATTTTTACAGATACTCTAGGGACTCCACTTTATTGTGATTTTGACGGGAAATTCAAGTATTGGCGGGGAAATTCTAATTTTGGCCGGAAATTAAAATTTGGGCACAAAAATTCAAATTATGGCGGGAAGTTTAAATTTTGGTAGAGAAATTCAAATTTCGGCGGGAAAGTTAAATTTTGGTGGGAAAGTTTAAATTTAGGCGAGAAATTCATATTTTTGAGAGAAAATTCAAATTTTAGCGTGAAATTCAATTTTTGGCTTTAAAACAAAATTTTTTCGGTAAATTCTAGTGTGAGAAAAACATTGCCTAAATACTTTGCCATTTTTCGTACATTTCCTAAGAATAACATGCGAAAGAACAACAAAATAACGCGGTAAATTAAATTACTTAACTTAATTAGCGGTTTCCTGCGACTACTTTTAGACTTACGATAAAGTCCGACAGTTGGCGATTCGGCAATGCAATAAACTCTTGCAAATATTTTTAATTGATAGCCAAATTGTGTGCACTCCGCTTCGCAATACAACAGTATAGCCAGCTTTTTAAAACAGTATAGAGGGACGACGGATCTGCGGAGTGCACGTATAAGGTAACGTGTGAGCAATATTACAAGTCTGGTTTAGTTAATTTTTACAAAATATTTTTCGAAAAAATCTAAAAAATTACACTAGCATAAAAATATTGTTGAAACAATCGCAAGGTACTCATTGGGTACCAAACTATAGACTATTGTTGCCAGGGTCTAACCGGATATCCGTTTCCGGTAAAAATCGGTGTCCGTTTTTGTTTTCGTTGCCGTATAGAAATAACGGAAATTGTGTTATTTTTACGTTTAAAATTAGTTATAAAAATCACGTAAATAGCTCGCAATTTTTTGTTACGGATATACTACAATTGTTTGAAATGAAGGAAAAAGTATGAACTTTATCCAACATCTTAAAAATTTCGATGCATCCGTCATTTTTTTTATTATGTTCGAAAAACTGGCTCGCAATTTTTTGTTACGGATATACTACAATTGTTTGAAATGAAGGAAAAAGTATGAACTTTATCCAACATCTTAAAAATTTCGATGCATCCGTCATTTTTTTTATTATGTTCGAAAAACTGGTGAATATATACACCCCTGAACTATGTTGACAGAAAAATAAAACGATTTTGAAACTTTTATGCTTCAATATTCGTTTCCGTTTCTGTTAGTTTTGCTATCCGTTTACACCCATCTAGTTACCCATACCTACAAACTTAAGGTATCAAATGAATATATAATAGCTAGCCAACAACCTATTCATATAGGTTGTTTCTACATCCTGCTGTGGGCAGGTGACAAAACAAGTACCAAGCGCACAATTGGTAACGTGAACCCCGCATTACTCTATTGCAGCACGGAAACTACAATTTGTGGTGACGTACCAACCAACTGGAATTTGTGGGGCCAGCATCGATACTACGACTAAAATTTGCTTCTTGAGATTGATTAGTCGAACAGGCCCGTAGCCAGATATCGGAGATTAGTCGAACAGGCCCGTAGCCAGATATCGGAGATTAGTCGAACAGGCCCGTAGCCAGATATCGGAGATTAGTCGAACAGGCCCGTAGCCAGATATCGGAGATTAGTCGAACAGGCCCGTAGCCAGATATCGGAGATTAGTCGAACAGGCCCGTAGCCAGAGATCGGAGATTAGTCGAACAGGCCCGTAGCCAGAGATCGGAGATTAGTCGAACAGGCCCGTAGCCAGAGATCGGAGATTAGTCGAACAGGCCCGTAGCCAGAGATCGGAGATTAGTCGAACAGGCCCGTAGCCAGAGATCGGAGATTAGTCGAACAGGCCCGTAGCCAGAGATCGGAGATTAGTCGAACAGGCCCGTAGCCAGATATCGGAGATTAGTCGAACAGGCCCGTAGCCAGATATCGGAGATTAGTCGAACAGGCCCGTAGCCAGAGATCAGAGATTAGTCGAACAGGCCCGTAGCCAGAGATCGGAGATTAGTCGAACAGGCCCGTAACCAGAGATCAGAGATTAGTCGAACAGGCCCGTAGCCAGATATCGGAGATTAGTCGAACAGGCCCGTAGCCAGAGATCGGAGATTAGTCGAACAGGCCCGTAGCCAGAGATCGGAGATTAGAGTCGAACAGGCCCGTAGCCAGAGATCGGTCAGGTCGTCATAGGTTCTCACAGAAAACTAAATCACGTAAAACTCTTGAAAACATTTTAGTCCCCATTAGTGAGAAGAGCTGGATACGGGCCTGTATGGCGAATTATTTAAGATAGTGCAATTCCATCTTGGCGTATAAATTAATTACAATTCAGCGAAAACTGTGAGCCCCCGTGCGTCACTTATCAATTCTCAATACGCCAGTTAAGTTTGAATTTCTGTTGAAATTAGAAAATTTCATTTCGAAATCAAAATTCAACACAATATCAGGGATTAAAACCCGCATATTTGAAAGAAAATTGAAATAAAATAAAGACAATTACTTTTTTGTTTGATCTGACATTACGATCAATCCGATGTTATTCGAACAATGTATGCACTGTTTGAAACAATTCAAATAAGCAACTTTAATATATACAAGTAAATGAATCGCAATGAAGTATTAGCAAATGCAAAAAAAATCTGTATAAAATTATTGTAAATCATAAAACAATTACGTTTATGTACTATGAAGCTATTGTCAACATTGTATGCTGTATACTTGCCCAAATTAGGTGTATGGGTATTTCAGCTTTAATTTATATATAGCAACAATGCAAAACTTGAACAAATAACAAAATACAAGCCACCATCTTCCAATATGAAATTGTCGGCCAATGTAAAGCACAGAGGCGGGTCAATATTATAAGCATATACCTAAGCCTACACATAATAATGAGCATATTCCTAAACCTAAACCTATACCTAAGCCTAAGCCAAGCAAAAGCTTAGTCTAAGGTTTATATATTCTAGTCCCACAGAAAAAACATTCCGCCCCTGATCTTTTTACATGGGCCAAATTGTCCATAGTCAGTGTGAATTCTTGCGTATTATTTTGTGCAATATTTTTGACTTAACGAAAATAAAATACCAAATTTTTATTACGCACGGTCTTGTCCGTCAGCCGTTTCTCACCATACGGTATCGTACTCTGTAAAACACTCTACTTAAAATAGTTATATTTTACTAACATTTTTAAGTATAATTGTACTAAATATTGAGTAAATGTTTGCTTAAATAAGTAAAACTACTGCTGTCATTTCTTGATTTAAGTAAACGTAAAGCTAAAAATCTTGCGCTTGCTTAAAATTAAGTAAAACTTTGCCAGGCACCATAGTGAGTACAACCGACACTTAATTCGGCAACAGTTTTACATAATTTTAAGTATATTTTTTGCGAGTACGTTAGTAAAAGTCGCGTAAGTACGATACCGCACCGCGATGCACGGTGACGGACTTCACCGGACGATATTACAATGAAATAAAAAGTAAATAGCATCCCTTTATTTGGCAATTTATCAATGTTTGAATCACTTGAGTTGATTATTCAGTTTAATGTTTTTATTCAGACCGATTACAAAGTGTTGCTCAAAGTTTGGCATCGATCTATGTTCACGTTGCACCAACTGTATACGAGACCAGGTGGGGTTAGAAAGTTAGATTGAGTTACTTTCTAAATACATTATGAATCTTTACACAAATATTTAACACAGTCAAGTTCAAATTGTTGTCTAAAAGCGAATTTCACAACATTTTTTTGCTCAAAACCCTCAAAATATTTCTTTTTCGCACAGGATTAGCTAAGTTTCCGCGTCAAATTTAATTTTAATTGATTTTGAAATTTTTGAGAAAAAATAATCCTAAACCTTAATTTCTCGTTAGATTATTTTGTTGAAAATTTTAGCCGCAACCAAGAATTGTTGATTGGTTGTCTTCACGCTAGAGCGTATACGTACTTTACGGTTTCATTGCTTTACTTCGCATTAAAACTATGATCTGTCGCCAGAGGCAAAATGTTGAATTTAGTTTACAAAATTTATGCTGATATTTTAAGTAAAAAACATGAGAATATATTTTTTTGCAATTTATTTGTGGCGTATTTTTCGCTTTAAAATAAGTAACAATTTTGTGACAAATTCACACGTGCACAGCAAGAGTTTTACTTTTTAGATGGGTGCAGTCTGTATTTAAAATGATTTTTGCGAACAAACGTAGCGAAAGCCATTCGCACTTTCTTTACGATTTAACACGAGCCTTTAAAAAGCAGTAAAATTGAAGTTGTCTTGTCTTCAAAGATTTGGATGTAATATATTGCCTAAATCCACACCCTCTTTGTATAAACTCCGCTGTCGTACGATAAAGTAAATTTATGAAAATAATAAACATCCAAAAATGTTCAAGGACAACGTTTATACAAAACCGATGTGTTGGATTATTTTTGAAACGGTGTTTTGCAGAATTTGATATTAACAAATTATAAAAATTAATGTTTTAACTTTTAAAACACAAATTTTACTGTTTTTTTAAACATTTAAGACATTTTTGGTTATATTTTTGTTGTAAAAACAGTGTCAACCGGACGAACGACAAAAACAAAAGCCAAACTGAAAGTGCAGTCAAGTGTAACAAAGTATATTTTTGTAATTTTTGCGTAAAACGTCAACTTTGAATATGTCATCTGTGCAAGCGTCCCGTTTCAACTTCTGTATGTTTTTATTTGGACGAAGCCGGAAAGAATTTAGTGAGATTGAGTATTAAATTTGAAGCAAAATTTTAAAACATTTTTAAGTTTATTTTTTTTCAAATTTTATCAATTTTGAACTAAATTTTGGCTGTTTTAGTTTTTTGAAATTTTAAAAAGGAGCCGTTTTCTACGATGAAGATTTAAAATGTTTCGTTTTAAAACGAATTTCAGTTTGGCTTTGCAAGCTGACAGGTATTTAAGGTATAGACGATGAATAGTTTGCGCTATAAAAGTGTAAGCAAAATTTCAAGTTGATTCTTTTTCAATTTTTATTTCTATTTTCGGTTGTGGGCTGCTGCAAAAATTATGAACGTGGGACTCTTACGCAAGATTCTATAGTAAATTTGTGACACCATTAAGCAATATTTTTTAGTCTACACACTTTATACTTAATATTTTGTATTAGGAAATCAAGGTTTAGTGCAACTGTATCTTTTGCTTATTCGCCGACGGCGTCCATCTGAGGACACTGCAAAAATAATGACTCAAAGTGACTCTCTCCGAAATAGGCTCTACGATACTACACAAACTGAGTCAAATTCGACTCCGCTAGAGTCAAACGTGCGATTTAGTGAGTCGAATTTGACTCTGGCGGTGTCGAATTTGACTCAGTTGGCGTAGTCCTGTAGAGCCTATTTCGGAGAGTGTCAATTTGACTAACGATTTTTTGCAGTGTTTCTTAGCGATTAATTATTAATTACAATGGTTGAAATATCTATGTTTTTTCAAATAACATATAGTTTATTCAGAAATCACCTGTTTGAAGGACCGAAATTTTATAATTCGCAAAGGAGAATGATTATTTATTCGTATCCGAAATATCCGGCAGTATTAAACGCAGCACCCGCATACAAAGACCAAACAGGGTAAATTCAGTTCAAGCTTAAACGAATCTTTCACTATGGCTAACGTTTTCCGTGTTATATAATTTTCACTTGTTTCGGTGGACAAACTGCGAAATTGATTTTAAACCTGTTCGCCTATATTTTAGGCGCAGCTTTACAGAATCGTCGTCGAGTTGATGCTGTCGGTCGCCATCTGCGGATACAGAAATTAACGAGATACAAACCAATTGACGTGCTTACAACACAAATTCATTAATTTTGAAGCAACTGTGGTCAATTTGGAAATATCAAAAAATTTGGCTAAAACACAATTTATACATGAGGATGCCGGTAAATGTAAACTTTACAAGTGCATTTGACAGAAAGAAAGTCCTCCAAACATGAGTAGGTGCACATACTAAAATAAACAAAGTATTATTCGGAGACATGCTTGGCTTAAACGCAAAATATTCAAAGGTTCAATACGCGGCGTGTTCCAATTAAAGATAGTAAACTGAAAAATTTTCGCTTAACCCTTTCTCACATGAATATTTTCTATTTCCCCTGAGACCTACTTTTATGCTAGGATTCGAACTCCAGTGACTGGAGTGGGAGGCGTATACCCTCACCACTCAGCTATAGGAGCTTGACGCTCGAGTCCGAGGGGGCTCTTACGTCTTGTGGTGATTTAGTACTATCTATACGTGTTGCAATTGTTAAACACGGTGCGATATATATTATTTAACGTATATACACTACGCTGAGCTGCCTACAGGCAACTCAATGTGAGAAGGGGTTAAACTTTCCACCAAACTTCCGTAAAAAAGGTCTTCTTGACAGTACATAGGGCTACCAAGGTTAAGGAAAGATTTAGTCTACAAATCAAAAGTTGTCGAAAATTCCGATAATTTGTTAAATTGTGAAAACTAAAATGTTTGAAATATCAGACATTGATAGCTTCAAGCAGCACAGAAATTTGTTTCTGAAACGGATAAAATACAAATGTGTTATATTCAAGTAATGACTGTTGCAAACATACTGTAGTGAACCGAAAAAGAGGGGTGGGGTGATAAAAAGGGTTCCATTTTGAGTCTTAATCAATAGGTGTCCGTATCTTTAGTAAGAGTCCGTAAGCGGATAGAGTACCAAAACCCTTTTTAGAGTCTATAGATGTCAATTGTTCCTAATTGTTGTGCATAAATAACTCCGTGCCCAACTAAAGTTGACTTCGAAACTTTAAAGCATGCTTAGGTACTGAAAGTACTTACACTCCAAAGTATAGCCTTGCTTTATCGCTCAAGCTTGTGATGCAAGACAAATAAGCGTTTAATTCAACGGATAATTTCAGTATCGGATATATATCAGCAATGAAGCGTGGCGGAGCGTGGTTTAAATATAAATTGCAGTCCGTAACAGAATAAACAAAGGGTACCGTCTGGAGAGGCCAAATAAAATATCAGTCCCCTCTATTATTCGGGTGACTACAGTATAAAAAACAAACATCTTTCTTTCAAGAAATAATTGTCTTTATATTCAAGAAATAATTTTCAGATTTAACGTTTGCAAAGCAAAGTCGGAAAAATTCAGACTTTTATAAGTCTGAAAAATGTCAGATTTACATTTCTGAAACATTTCACAAACAAAAGTAATGACGCATTGTTGTTAAATTTCAGACAATATTTTTTGAATATTAGACAATTTGTTTTGTGTGTCTATAACGTTCGTAAAATTAAATATTTGTCTGTTTAAGTGTATTACTTAATATTACTATTAGCGTTTGTTTTGTAACAAAAAAATGTCAGTCCACGTAGCGTCCGGTGCGGCAGCTTTGCTGTCCGTTGTGTCATTGCTTGCATGCATGATTGCATTACCGATGACGTATAATCGCGTCAATAACATTCGTGCAGATTTGTTCCGTGGAATGGATTCATTCAAGGTAAAACGAACAAACCGGTCGTCCAACGTATCTAAGATTCCCAAACGAAAATAGTCAAGGTTGCAACGCTGGGGCACAATCAGATTTGTGTAGGTGGGTAAAGATTAGTAAATTTTTACCCACAATTCGCGATTCGTTACCCGAGCGTATACCCGCGTCAAAATTTTCTTACCCGGCTCGCGTTTATCTGTGGGTACTCGCGGGCAGCGTGCAGATCTGAGCAAAATAAGCGAAAACAATGAATATTTAAGCTGAATTGATCCGAATATAAAAAATTGGTTGAATTCGCATGGTAGACCTATTTTGCCGACACTTGTTGCTGACCACCCTTGATTTTTCAGTGGACAGCTACTTTCTTGGTCACTTACCAGTCTGTTTACTGGGATCTGTGTATATTGGTTGTAGAGATTTGAAAAGCGTTGTGACATCATGTTGGCTTGTTTCAGATTCTGTCCGAAGAAGCTTGGCGTGAAGTAATGATCAGTCAACGTGGACAAAAAACCGGACGAACAGCACGACAAGCGCTTCCATGCCGTAAGTTGTTATTTTTCAATAGCTTGAAAGGGGGGTGTACTGACCGTACATATACAAACAAGTCAAGAAAACATATATCATCCCCCAATTTTCAGGCGAGAAGATGAAAAGGCCGTTTTTACAGTTTTAGAATAACGTTTTTTTCCGGAAAAAATGGAAAAAAATGGAAAAATTTCATTATTTGCCTGAGTGATCAATTATCCCACCCTTAGCCGACGGTTGCCCAAAAATGCTTGCATTATGATAGTTTTTGCATATTTGAGCTTCTGATGACATCCTTTGATAATTCCATGCCCAAATCTGAATTTTTGAAAAATTCTAAGGCCACCAGTTCAGCGCCTGGGACCCAAAATTTTTTCGATAAGTTGGCCAAATTATATATCACTGACTCGTTAGCCAGACGTCTGATTGGGAAACATTTAGCAATATTCGTCTTAGCTCCGCAAGCTGTGTCAAATGGTATATAATTGTATAATTTTTCGACAAAAACATTTTGAGTCCAGTGGATGAATTTGGGACCTTAATGGGCCATCTACGTAATAATGCGTGCACTAATGTAAAAAATTGTCCTAGTCTGAGGAGGGAACTACATTGCTGAGACAGACTACCTATATCGAATGTCATAAATAGGACCAGTGCCTGAAAAGAGCCTTATGACAAACTATACCGTCTTCTTGCAGCATATTATTGTCACAATAGCCTGCGCACACTAGTTATTTGTCCAGACACTGTAGGTAGAGACTACATACGCGCATGCAATTTTTACAGCTAACATTGTACATATTACGCGTATGCTATTGCAAGGGCGCTGTTTTTCCAACTCGTTATATATTGTGCGTAGCGTTGTCCAGACACCCATCCGACAGTGTCCGGGAAACATATATTGCCTCAGAACACCCGTTCAATGTCCACGCACCCCCACAGCAGTACTGTTTTCGACATAGTTCCTAACCGGGTTACTGGACAATTCTTTACACTAGCGCACGCACTGTAACGTGGATGGACCATAAACTCGAATTTTTTAAAAATTATGTTTTGACATGAAAAAACCGGAAGAGGTCATCAGAACATCAGAAACTCATGAGTTGAGCGAGCTAAACAAGTCACACTTGTTTTTATAAATGTATTAAATCCCAGGATACTTTTGGGTTTTTCTGACATCGAAGTCTGTCAATTGCTGCAACCTCGCTGTAGAGATGTGGCTGCCGTTATCTACACGAAGGCGCAATTGAAAACTTACATCCTAACAGCCGGAGCACATATAATAAAATGTGTGGGTGAGTTACCCGCATAGGTTTGTGGCCTTTTGGGCTGAATCGAAAAAGACCCTAGGAGCGTTGCCACCGATCTGTGGCCCCGCTGTTCGGTCGGTCTTGATCTCAAAAGATGAGGTACAGAAGTTTTCTAGAGGGGAGAGCTTGCTACAGCGGTGCACATGTACTAATGTGGGTGTCAACTAAACGGAAACTGCAGGTTCGTTCAAATATTGCAGATGGTACGCAGGAGGCTGCCCAAGTCAGATCTGACTTGGGCAGGGCAGATTTGCCCTATGTTCCCTTGTTGTGGGTTTTGGATATTTTATTGTCGGAAAATTTTATACAAGTATGATGTGGTGTGTTTTTAATAAATTGTAACAAACATTTTTAATTCAACACAACCAAAATTAATTTTTTTATTCCAACGTTTGCTTTTTTAACAATTCTCTATTCTTCTTGTAGAATCTCATTTTCTTTACACAAGGAATTTAAAAATTTCTGTGCACTATGTGGTTTATGTGTGTAAATTTATGTATATGTGTTGTTGTTTATTACTGGGTGATATGTTGGATTTAATTGTGTACACATACTGGTGCTGCGCTTGTTTTCAATATCTTAGTAGATGGTTTTGAGGCGATTTTGTGTGATTAGTGCGGGGATCCACCGGCCAGTTATGAAAATTATTTTCAAGGTAAAGATAGATAGTTAATGACATTGTTTTATTTATGTGCATTTTATTCTACTGTCATTTGATGCGGGTTTCTGTATTATACGTGTAATAGGAGACTTTTAAGAATGTGCATATTGGTTTTATCGGGAATAACCACCCTGGATCCGCGTGTTGGTTATTTAAAACACTTGTTTTAATACGGTGCGGAAATTCTAAAATTGTATTCAACATAACTTTTAGATAACTTCTTATACTTTTGGATTGAAATCATGATAAATCTCTTGATACATGAGCCTCACACGCGATGGCGTGTGAGTTAATATTAAGTTACCGGTAATCTCCAATAATTTTTTATACATCGAATCGGAATTTCGCCCCTGCGATCGCCAGGAGCATTGCTTCAAAGATCTACGGTGGTGTAAACCGTCAACACCAAAAGTTCGACATTCTAATCCTTGTTGAATGGTATGTTATGTTTTGTTTGTGAGTTCTTTTTTAGCCGTAAATGACGCGCAATACGGAGTTTTCTTTAATAAAGTGCTCACAAATGTGTTACTATTATAGGTGTGATAGGCCAATAGGCAATTACATTTCACAACTGACTTTGGTATTTATAACTAGATTAGTCTTCATCATTGGAATGGTTTGAAAACTTTGCGGATTTGTCTAGAATATTTGTAAACTGACCTGGGCTGACCAGTCGCAGGTAAAGTGAATGAACGGATATCTGACACGAGGATCGTCAACAGTAATTACTCGTTGCTTACGCTCACGCGTTATACTTTTAAATTAGTTATTTTTAATTTATTAGTTATGCTTACGCCTAAGTTTAGTTATTAGTAGCCTAAGTTAGTATTCCCTTAGGGACGGTGCGCGGCTCATCGAAAACTAGCCGGACGGGTTCGTCAGGTATTCGGTCATGCACCTGGTGTGCAATGTGCAAGCTGCTGCGGCGGCCTAGTTTTACCGGTCCGGTTCCGTAGAAGTCCCACATACTTGTAGCAGTTTGTCATGTATTGTTTCCGTGTGAGCCCACCGTAATAGCTGGGAGTTTCCGCCTTCACTTCTCAGGGTGGCAGTAAAAAGGCGTTTTATTGTAGCACTCCTAAAGCCGACGCGTCGTACCCTCCTACGGAACCGGCCCTGAAGCTTTGCCGCCAAATAAAGGCGGCTCGGATGTGACTGATCCCCTCATAAGGGTGTGTATGGTGATGGTCATCACTCGGGACCTAGGGACATCCGCCGGAGATCATGCCGTCTGTCGCGATGCCTGCTGAATCGAAACTCGTTGGTGGGATCCACGCTGACGAGTTTCCTGAAGGTGGGTAAGGCGGTCACACCCCGTCGGAGGTCCGAACTCCGTTTGTTTCTTTTTGCTGTGCACACGCTGGACCTTATGGAAATTCGCGATTAGCTCCAAGAATGTCGGCTCAGGATGTACCCACTCCGGACACGGGTGACCTATCGTCCTGATTTAAGGCTACCATCTAGTGAAGTTAAAGGAGCTGAGAGTGGGCAGCAATTCTAAATTCCACCTTTAACTTTACACTCGCGACCAAAGCGAGGTGGAAGCTAGATGTATTCTTGCTTTAAATCATACGGTAGAAGCAAGTTTTCAATTTTGAGCACCATAACTGTGGCCCCACTGTCGACGAAATCTTGTCAGTGAACCGAACAAGTTGCATATGAAATTAACATTCAAGTCTGAAATTCGTGTTTCCATGTTTTTTTCATTTATTTCCACCGCTCTCAGAAAAATATGGAAAAAATGGAAAAACACGTAAAATGCAGAGTTTGATAGTCCTAACTTAGACCGAGTGATTCAACTGATTATGAGTTAAAATCAACTGAGTGAAATTTACAGTGCAGTCGCAAAAATGTATCAATAAAGCATGGTGTAATGTTATAAGAAGAATGGCCAATGTTACTTTTTGGACCGTAAACAGTAAATGAAGCGTATTCCTAAACCTAAACCTAAAGCTAAGCGTTGCAAAAGTGTATTCCTAAGCCTAAACCTAAGCCTAAGCAAAAACATGTGGCCTAGAATGTAAGCCTACTCTTTTACAAACTCACAAGAACCTGGGACGGTCCTAAAGGTAACATGGGCCAGAAAAATGATAAAATTTCAAAATTTGAAATTTCAAATTTTGAAAATTTATCATTGCATACCTCGTTCCGATTTAATCTACAATTCAAGGCTGCTCGCCAAAAACATTAATCTGTACGTGTAATACTTTCTGGGGTTAAAATATTTCTTAGTTTCAAAATATTTTTAAAATAAATTGATAAACGTTTGAAAATTATCATGTAAAAATACATTAGTCGTTCCCTGAACACCAAGACAGAACTTCTACTTTTTAATTTTCAGTGAGTTGATTTTAACTCAGAATCAGTTGAATCCACTCAGAAGCCTGAGCTCTGATTTAGGTCTTTCAGAACTCAGAATTCTGAATTGATTGAACTCATTCTAAGTTAATTAATCAACTCACCCGGAATTAAATCCGATCAGAGGGAGTTAACATTTTACTGTTATTAACACAGGAATAACCAGAAATAACTAATTCTCTTTCTGAGTTGATTATTCAATTCACTGGAATTTATGCACCATTCAGGTTATACTGTCCTCGCCAATGTCAAAAAATGTCCCACCATTTTAATGCCTATCTAATTTACGAACACTCTCTAAAAATAGTGTCCAAAATTTTAGCTTGCTATACACCTTACATACAAAATATAGCGACCGGGCATAAATAGTGTGCAAAAACATCACCCTTTTAAAATGCAGTGGATATTTTACGGTCAATGTTTAGAAACTGCAGAGTTTAAAATTTTTCTTTATTTTTAAAATTTTGTCCCGAAAATTCACATTTTGGCGAAAAACTTAAATTTTTTCGCTAAATTCAAATTTTGGTAGGACATTCAAATTTTGGCGGGAAAATTGAAATTTTGGCGGGAAATTCGAATTTTGGTGACAAAGTGGAATGTTGGCGGGAAATTCAAATTTTGGCGAGAAAATTCAAATTTTGGCGGGAAATTCGAATTTTGGTGGGAAGTCGAATCTTGGCGGGAAAATTCAAATTTTGGCGGGAAATTCGAATTTTGGTGGGAAAGTCGAATTTTGGTGGGAAATTCATATTTTGGCGGGAAAATTCAAATTTTGGCGCGAAATTCAAATTTTAGCGGAAAACTTAAATTTTGGTGGAAAATTGAAATTGTGGCGGTAAAATTTAAATTTTATCGCTTAAGTTCAAATTTTGACGGGGAAATTCAAATTTTGCCGGAAAACTTCAAAATTGAGCTTGAAAATTCTAATCTAAGCATGACATTCAAATTTTTTCGGTAAATTATATTTTTGGTGCAAAAAAACGCGCTGTCAAAGTACCCTGCCATTTGTCGAACATGTCCTAAGAATAGACTGCAACGAAACAACATACTAGCTAAATAGTGTGAAAATAATTACTTGATGCATGCAATAGCTGTAATTTTATTGCTACTTTCCAATAATAGCATGGACATTTTTTGACATTGGCGATCGCAGTATAACCTGAATGGTGCATTACAGTGTACGAAGCAACTTAATAGAATCTGGGTGATAAACATAAACGAATTTTCAGCTGCAAGATCATTGGTTGATGGGTTGTATTTGTTCGAGCTGCAGTTTGGGATGTCATGAGGTACAATTAGTGTTTACTACGACTTATGGGCAAATCAAGACTAATGCAACGATGCCAATGGGTGTTCAGGACACAACTAATATGATTTAGTAACTTGTTGGAAACTCAGCGTATGTATAATTCTTTTTTTATTAATATTTCAGAGTGCGACACGTACAACGCATGCCCTCCTGGAGCCGCTGGTCCACCTGGTCTACCTGGTGACGATGGCTTACCAGGCCGTGATGGCGGCCGAGGTGAACCTGGAAAACCAGGAATTACTCTGCCGTACGAGCTGCCACGTGGACCAGACTGTAGACCTTGCCCGACTGGACCACCTGGTGCTCCTGGCCGCCCTGGTCCACCTGGACCACCTGGACCTCCAGGTGTTCCTGGAGAACGCAGTAACCCGGGAACACCTGGCCGACCAGGACCACCAGGTCCAACTGGACCACCAGGCAATCCTGGTAATCCTGGCAAACCTGGTAATCCTGGCCGACCTGGAAATAGCGGCGTCCGCGGAATCAAAGGACAGCCAGGACGTCCAGGTAAGATTGTTTTTTCGGGATCTTGTTTCAGAAGGGAGCAGCTTCGAAACCGCTTGGAATAATGTTTTGAAACAAGGTGGGGTAAAATTAAATATAATAAATTTTTTCTCCATAGCTTCAGTTGCCGTGGTGCTATACTTATTGTGCAGCCGGACGGCACCGAACATCATTAAAAGTATAGCAACACCCTTAATCGTTTCTTATCCACGTGTACATAAACACTTAGATTTTGTCTCAATAGTACCTAAGTCTAGAGAAGTAGATTTAGGCTTCAGACTCAGGCTTTGATTTTCGCTCAGTATATTTGAGACCTGATCACCCTTCTCGTTACAATGATGTTTTACTTGCGAACTGAATTTTGCTGCGCAACGTTTGAACGCTTAAGTTCTATTCAGAAAGATTGTCAATAAACACTGATCAAACTAAACATTCATTTTAGGACCTCCTGGCCCACGTGGCCCACCAGGACCTCCTGGGCCGCCCGGAGGTAGCGGCAATCCAGGCGGCCGTGGACCACCAGGTCCTCCTGGTCAACCAGGCAATCCTGGCAACGATGGCACTCCTGGCAACCCTGGTCCACCAGGATTTCCAGGTCCGCCAGGCAAAGACGCACAATACTGCCCGTGTCCGCGACGAAGTAACCTGAAAATCTAAATCTTGTCCCTAAGAAATTGGAAAATTCGGAAATGAAAGAAAATTGCACGAAAACTAAGATTACAAAACTAACAACATAATATTACAGTTTAAAATTGTTTTTTACTCAAATTCGAAGAAAAAAAGTTAATTTTCTTTATTTTGTTTGATTGGTTGGTTGAGTTTTTACGAAAGTTTGCAACAAACGGTTTTTGGTGATATTAAACTGAATTATTTAAAATTTATTATTTTATATCCGGCAATTATATTACGTACGGAAGTATATTTGTTAAGAATAAGAGCAAATTAAGTCTTTGTAAAACAGATTTACTCGGCAGCACTTTATGGATTCATGAATAAATGAAGGAAAAACTCAACCAATATTTTATGAAAAATTATTAATTTTCGTAAATCTCAAAGTTGATTATTTATAAAACAGTGTTTTACTGCATGAAAAATTTATATTAAATTGTATGCAAGTTTTTTTTACTTAAAATAAAAGTCTACTCTAGTGACCCGAATAACAGAGTGTGGGGTAATACTAGGGGGTCCCCATTTTGAGTTCCAATCAGTAGCATATAGAGTCCCTAAACCTTTATTAGAGTCCATAAATGTCAATTACCCCTAATTGTAGCGCATAAATGACTCCAGAACCACATAATTTGAGTTCGAAACTTTAAAGCATAGGCTTATGTTTAAAACCAAGCTTGTAATATTAAATTTTAAACTTTTATGCCTACGCGAAAAGTTACAAGACCTGTGTTATGTAACATTCCGAAGTTCAACTTAAAGTATTTACGTAAAGTTTTGCTTACCAATTACTTCCGTTTCCGGGATAAGCAAACACTGATTGGACACAAACGAAAAATGCTACTAATTCTGTCTCAGCGCGACAAGACGCGGCGTATAATTTTACTTCATATTATATCCAGTTATTTTGCTTTCATAATATTTTTTAACAGTCCAACTGTAATTTTGTTCAAATGTCGGTCTGTAATGAAAAATTTTTAGTGACTTCAGTATTTGCGGTAAACCAAATTGTAAAAATCGAAAACTCATTAATCTATTGCTTAGCAAATATTGGCTCATGTAAAGATCAGGAGCGGACCGCTTTTCTGTGCTACAGCAATAGATAAGATTAAACGTTTAAAAACTTTGATATAAGTCAATTTTTGCGCTTAGACTTTAAGGCTGTGTTTTTACATTGGCCCAAATATTTAAGTATCAAGTTAGGAAAGGTTTCTTAAACACAGTCATTATGCCAAAAAACTATTTACTTCAACAACGTCTTAGAAAAGTATTAAACTTCTACACACAAAATAAATTGTCTTAAAAGTTCAAGACTCCTACTTTCTTAAATTTTTAAGACATAAATGTCTTGTAACTCTGACATTAATAGCCTTAAGCAGCTCATAAATTCGTTTCTTAAATGGCTAAAACATAAATAACCTATATTCAAGAAATTGCCATTGCCAATTTAAGATACAAATTTCTTTCTCTTTCAAGAAATAATTTTTTTTTTTTTATATGTGTAAAAAAATTCTTCCGTTTATATTCTTAAGCGTGATATAAATGATCGAATTTCAAAGATATTTCGGGTTGAGCTCAGACTCCCCCAACCTAAGTTTGCGTCTTGAATATTGAACGTATCTTAAGTTGTAAATGGGTTGAGCTTTAGCCTCCAATTTTGGATTCGGTTTCCATGGCAAATCTCTGTTGTTTATTGCAGACATATTTGTCTTTTATATTTCAGAAATTTTTGTGTTATATATCGAAAATATTTTTCTTAATCGTTCATAAAACAAAGTCTTAAATTTAAGACATTTAAAGTGAAAAATTTTAGACCAATATTTTGGAAAAAGCAAGAAATAAAGGTTTTTATTTTAAGACATACATATCTGGAGTCTGTTAAAAGACATAATTGTCTTAAATTTCAGACAATATTTCTTGAATACAAGAAAATTTATTTTGTGGGTTTAGAGTTACATTTAATAAACGCTCTCAAACTAATGCATTGTCCAAGCTAAATATGGTATAGTGCTCTCACATGAATATCTTGGCATTTCAAAACACACAAATATTAATAATTCAATGAGGCCATAAACGGTTAACAGTGACGGGCCATGTAAAGATGAGGTGCGGAACGTTTTTCTGCGACACTGCAATAGAGCACCTAACCTTAAGCTTTAGACAAATTGTTTTGCTTAGGATTAGCCTTAGGCTTAGGATTAGGCTTGAGTTTAGAATCAATTCTTATGCTAATGGTACGGCCTGTTCTATATATTGGCCAAAAGGACGCACCCCGGATCATTTCTATGTCTACTTTCTTAAGTTTAAAATTGATTCTTCTGAAATATAATTATCACAGAGCAAGTAAGTGTGAAAATAGAAAATTTAACAAGGATATCCTTATTTTCACGAGCTGAGAATATTATTATTAAAAAATCTCGTTTCTAGTGGTGAATAAAGAAATGTGTAAGAAACGAAATTATTTTTGTGTCAAAATTCACAGAGATTTCGACCGAATTTTGTGTTTATTTTGAGATTTTGTTCAAAAAATTTTTTCAAATAAACGAAAATGTTAGTCTTTTTAGTTCCGTTATATCTCAAAGGCATATTTTTCAACTTGTCGGTTTTTTGTAGCCAAAGAGCCTGTGATTTAAATCTTAAAAATGAAACTTTGCCCAAAAATTGCACTAAATACTTATTTTTGTTTAGGCTTAGGCTGAGGTATAGACTTAAGAATATGCTCATACTACTGTTACGGCTCTGTTCTATACATTGATGAAAACACTTTGGTACCCACCCTAGTTTCAGTTTGTGAACTATTCAGTGAATTTTGAACCATAATCTAAAAATAAGCTTGTTGGAATCATACTTACAGCAAAAAATGGTGAGTCAAATTGACTGCCACTGAAATATGCTTTTTTGGACTACCCAAACTGAGTCAAAACTCAACTCCGCCAGGGTTAAATTTGACTTAGGTTGTGCACTTAGTCAGAAAAAACCTATTTCGTAGAGTCAATTTGATTCACCATTTTTTGCAGTGTACTTATAGTTGGGCTCGGATTTTAGTGAAGGTGTATAAAATGCTCGTTTTTGGGGTCCATTTTTTAACCAAGCTGTTTACACTCGACACATTTTTCTTTATCAAAAATACTAAAACGCGCATAATTGTTTTTTCTACTTGAAAACGCTGTATTTTTCAGCAACAAATATTGCAGAAACCAAAGTAAATCGGTACTTAACCCTTTCTCACATGAATATTTCAATTTCATATGAGATGGAATTTTTAGGTAAGACTCGATCCCCAGTCTCTCGGGTTGGAAGCGTTTACGATGATCACTGAGCTATAGGAGCTTGACGCTCGAACCCGAGGGTCTCTGACGTCTTGTGGAGATTTTGCACTCTGCATATATGTTATAAATGTTAAACACTGCTTACAGTGTGTGTATTCCTCGTACATTATTGTATTTGGTCATAGTATCCTCTATAGTTTAAATGGTTAATATGCTTGAGTCCAAGTACAAGATTGCGCGTAGGTGACACACGCAGCTACAATTTTAGCGACGATTGTTTCAAATTCTTGTGTGAGTTAGGATAAGCTGACCGAGCCTAAAGTTGAAAATACACCAGTTTTGAAAGGGTCTGTTGTAGAAAACGGTGGGTTAAAATGTGACTCAAAAACCGATTCGTTAATTGAATCAATGTCGAGTGCACTCAGCCAAAGTTTGGCTATCGAATTTTTACATTGTGTAAGCATGTTTGTATCATGAAATTAAAATTGCAGCTGTAAGTATTGCAATAGTAAAGTGCAAACTATTAATTTACTTGTTGTTGCGTCTTCTAAGGAAATGTTTACTGCCCGTATTCTGAAATGTGTTCAGCGCCGATCGCCACTTGGTGATTGGTCTTGTAACTTTCAAACCAGTTAATTGGGATGATAGAACGTAAGCGAATTTTTCGCGTTTGATTTTTGGCCCATGTAAAGATCAGGGGCGGAATGTTTTTCTGTGACACTAGAAAAGTGTAAGCTTAAGTTTTAGACTAAATCTTTTGCTTGGCTTAGGCTTAGGCTTAAAATATGCTCATTCGTACGCTTATGCTTAGGCTTAAGAATATGCTTATAATACTGTTTCGCCCATGTTCTTTAAATTGGCCGACTTTTCCTTCTTCTGTGATAAAACGTATCGCTATCCTCCAGTGATGGGAGCTATACGTTTGATAATATGGGCATAGGGTAAAACTCAAATTGATATATTGGTAATTATATGTATGCTCGCAAAAGTATTACCTATTTTTAAACGCCAATTCAAAATATGAACATGACTCGAAGAGTTCTATTCCGTTTTATTGCTTTGCTTTTCGTTATACTCAACGTAGACTCAGTTCAATTTGGAACACTGGTAAGTTTCAATTGAACTTTCGCAATCTGAAGATATGCCTTTTAAATGTATTTTACCATCAAATCATAGACGAATCTAAAATTTCTGATGGTCCGGAGGAAGCACAATATGTAATAGTGAAAAAATGTTGCAAGCGAAGCAAACAAAGAGTTTAACGCAATTTTAGTACTAAATTTTTGAGTTCAAAATTTGAATTGTCATTAATGTTGATGAGACATATGTTTTTTTGCAAAATTGTCGTCATCTAAAATGACCATTATTTAGGAAAGTGGTTAATAGGTTTTTCGTCTATTCTGCAAGCTATAAGTACGTCATATGATATATATTTTAAAATGATTTTTCAAAATATTTTCTCGGTCACAGAGATGAGATAGGACATTCGAATACTAAATTATTCAAATTTCTAAATTTGGATGTGGAATGATGATATGGAGGTCAAAATAAATTGATATCTGCGAAAAACTTAAAGGATTTACCGTAAATGACCACCATTAAACGCCAGCAATCTATGTTCTTACAAAATCATTAGCCAATAAAAACAAAATCTAACAACAGCATACAATACAACAATCAGCCAATTAAAATTATCTTCAACACTGTGCAACAGCCAATCGCAAGTCGATCCACTAAAAGGCAAGCTAAAGCAGTAATTACGCTTTGGTCAAGTCCACTTTGTAATTAGATTAAATGACTGTTTAGGCTATGATGACATGTACCTTAAGTATGCGCTACGCCGGTACAGGTTGAGTCTGCCTGCTTTTTAAGTAATTTCTCACAGCATTCTTGATATTGCAGAAATGCATTCCGAATAACATTTTCCGGAAATCGCTATCCAACGCTGTCGAAGTCCGGCTAAATAATCCCAGCCGGTTACCCCCATGCCAGCTTTCATGTGCCGCAACAGACTCCTGCGAACAACCAACACGGGGCTCAGAAAGCTCGTCGCGAAATTTTATTGATCAAACCTCAACCAATGAGGAACCTGAAGCGAGTGACAAAATACCCAATCACATTCGATCTGAGCTGCATCGTGGAGGTGGTCGGATTATTGATGCGTTCCGAACGGAGCTGATTCAGCGCGCGGCGAAAGAAACGAAACAGCTCACGTTGCTTCGGACAAAACCGCGGTTCAGTATTGATAGAAGCTTGGGTATGATTTCGAATGATAGGGTTTCTGCATTTATCACATTTTCCAGCACTTTCCCGCATGAATATTTTCAATTTTATCTGAGATCCAAATTTCAAGCTCTGATTCGATCGAACGCGTGATTGTTGCATGAAAGGATCATGTCTGTATGACAGTGCTCGACAAAAATTCTTTAGCATTAAAGGGTTCTTACGTCTCATGGAGAATTTATGCTACGTTCGCATGAACACTACGAAAAATGGTGAGTCAAATTGATTCTTCGAAATAGGCTTTTCGGGACTACATAAAGTGTCACAAAATAAGTCAAATTCGACTCCGC
The DNA here is from genome assembly GCA_030248215.1 of Enoplolaimus lenunculus. Taxonomy (NCBI): domain Eukaryota; kingdom Metazoa; phylum Nematoda; class Enoplea; order Enoplida; family Thoracostomopsidae; genus Enoplolaimus; species Enoplolaimus lenunculus. Next base: position 60,271 of record JASANG010001436.1, read on the forward strand.
CAGAGTCAAATTCGGCTCATTGAGCGACTCGGGTGAGTCGAATTTCTGGCGAAGTCGAAATTGACTTAGTTAGTGTAGTCCGGAAAAGCCTATTCAGAGTCAATTTGACTCACCATTTTTTGTAGTGAACGTATCATATTGCGTATTTCGTTCTATGCTTGAAAGGGTTTGAATATAACTGAGTACAACCTCAGGTCTAAATTGAACTTTTAGATGGAAAATCTAAAACTAACCAAGTAGACAGCGACAGCTTCAGCAGTCGTGTCAACTCTGATGAGCGAGGTCGTAACTCGAAACGAAAACAAGGAAGACAACAATGGATCATGCAACGAACCGGAAGCATTTGGGAGCAACCAAGCAATAACAGCCGTCAAAAACTTCCAAATCTATTGAAACGAAATGATTTCTTTAAGAATGCCAGGAACAAAAATATATCATCTCAACGCTGAACTATTCGCTCAAGAGCCAATGTAAAGAACATGGGCATAGAACAGTATTATAATCATACTGTAGTGACCCAAATAAGAGGGGGGACTGATATTTATTTGGCCTCTCCAGAGGGTACCCCCCTTGTTATTCGGTTACGGACTGTTATTTATTTTTAATCCACGCTCCGCCGCCATTCGTTACTGATATATATCCGGTACTGCAATTATCCGTTGAATTAAACGTTTATTTGTCTTGTGTCAATAGTGTGAGCGATAATACAAGGTTATACTTAGAAATGTACTTTCAGAATTTAACTACGCTTTAAAGTTTCGAACTCAAATTATTTGGTCCTTGAGTCATTTATGCGCTACAATTAGGGTTATGCGAGATTCACTTAACCATTTGTGCGTTTGGTACCTGTTTTTTCACCAACCTGTAGCAGGTGATAAATCATATTAACACAATAGTGTTGATATATATGGTTCGCGCTTCTCAAGTGCGTATTTTCAGCTTTGTTTACATGTTGGTACTCAAGTAATATCCGACCTATTTCGTTTTAATTTTGTACACTGGTATCCTGGTCCGTCCGGAATGTCTGTGCCAAAGGATTTGCCAAACGAGCGTGGCCTTCAGTAGTTAAGGACTTTTTACTCGTTAGCTAAGTAATTTTATACTTTTATAACTCTATAGGTACGCTTTATAGGGTTTTGTGCTCGGGTTCATTCCGACGGTTGGCTTTACCCCAACGAATGGTCTCACCCCAACGATTGGTTTTACCCCAACGGTTGGTTTTACCGCAACGGTTAGTGTCACCCCAACGGTTGGTTTCACACCAACGGTTGGTTTCACCCCAACGGTTGATTTTACTTACCCCAACGGTTGGTTTCACCTATTACGGTAGTTTCACCCCAACAATTGGTTTCACCCCAACGGTCGGTATCACCTCAACGGTTGGTTTCAGCCAAACGTTCGGTTTCAGCGCAATGCTTGGTTTCACCAAGTTGGTTTCACCCCAACGGTTGGTTTCACCCCAACGGTTGGTTTCACCCCAACCGTTGGTTTCACCCCAACGGTTGGTTTCACCCCAACGGTTGGTTTCACTCCAACAGTTAGATTCACCCCCAACGATTGGTTTCACTCCAACGGTTAGATTCATCCCCAACGATTGGTTTGACACCAACGGTTGATTTCACACCAAACGGTTGGTTTCACCCAACGCTTGGTTTCACTCCACCGGTTGGTTTCATCCCAATGGTCAATTTTACCCCAACGGTTGGTTTCGTCACAACGGTTAGTTTCACTCCACCGATTGGTTTCACCCCAACAGTTGGTTTCATCCCAACGGTTGGTTTCACCTCAACAGTCGGTTTCACCCCAACGGTTGGTTTCACCCCAACGGTTGGTTTCACCCCAATGGTCGGTTTCACCCCAACGCTTGGTTTCACTCCACCGGTTGGTTTCATCCCAATGGTCAATTTTACCCCAACGGTTGGTTTCGTCACAACGGTTAGTTTCACTCCACCGATTGGTTTCACCCCAACAGTTGGTTTCATCCCAACGGTTGGTTTCACCTCAACAGTCGGTTTCACCCCAACGGTTGGTTTCACCCCAACGGTTGGTTTCAACCAGACGGTTGGTTTCATCTTAACGGTTGGTTTGTCCCCAACAGTTGTTTTCCCCGAAGCGATGAAATATTCGCATATAAAAATATAAAACATTTTTAATCTTTTGTCTTTTTTAGATAATGTATGCATAACATTAACGAGTCAAAGTGTGTGTCCTGCCAATTAAAACTCCAAACTTTGTGTTATTTCGAACAAATTACATAGTAGACTCGTTAGGCGCTCAATAAATTTCCAGTGGCATGTCTTTGTCAACGATACAAAATGTTATTCTCTAGGTAGAATAGATATAACGCAAAATATACCACGTACCTTAACTGCATGCTCCAACGACGTTACAGCAGAGTTAATCGACATTAATTCCATCTCAATTTGAGTAATCGAATCTTTCAAAACAAGCTCTTCAGCGGTGATCGCCAAATAACTAAGCCATGGCAGTTTGCCAAAGTTTGTTTCGTTGATAAAGACTTCTAAGCTGCCTTTCGCGGAATTTTGATCAAAAGGCTTACCAGAGCTGCGTGACAGCCAGTTAATCAATCCACCGCTGCTGTTATTATTGGTATCAAGTTTTCGCTTCAAATCTAGCATGTTCTGTAAGAAAAAGTATATTAAATTCTTAAAAAGTTCCTAAAAAATTGATGTCAAACAAAATTGAAAGGTTTAATAATCGCTTTCAGTTTTAAATTTAAAATTTTAAAATTCACTCACAGATAAATGTTTCATCATTGAGCTGATTGCAAACGTCATACTGTGATCCGCAGCCCAACAGAATAGCGCAACAGCATTCAGCAAATCCAAAAGTTTTTCGTCCGAATTCCACAGAGTCATTTCAAGTTTTGTTCCAATGTAGGCTGACATCAACAAAAATTCTAACCACCGATTTGCTAGCGACGAACTGCGAGAATTGTCTTCGCATAATCGATAGGAATTCAAATCTCTCTGAAACAATACATTTTAATAGCATAGTTTAAACAGTCAGTTTGATGTGTTCTCTAAATTATTAAAATGCTCAGGATCTATCCATATATTCAACTGGTTTGGGTAAATATCAAAGGTTTTAAAGTCAATAATTAAGCAATCAACTAAATTGACCCTATAGCAAAAGATAGGCTCCGAACACAGTCGTATGATTTCGGCGATTAGGATCATACATATGCTTAACCGTAGGTTAACGCTTCTATTTAAGCAGCTTTCGATTTTTTTAGAATAGTAACGCAATGCCAGCTGTATAACTCTAAACGTTGATATATTTTGCGCCCGGCCTCAGTTTTGTGATTTGCAACCTGAAACAAAAATACTGATTTATTTTACAAGTTATAAAAATATTGTATTGCTTAAAGTAAAAACAGATATTTTCGAACATTGTGGGATTCTTTTACGCAACTGAATCCGAATCCGAATCTCAAATATTTGCCGAATCCGAACTTTTGATGCCACCCTGTGTCGTTGGCAGTGATTTAAATTGAAGAGTTACTAAGAATAAGCGCTTTGTTTGATAAAAGTAGTTCTAACATATGCTGGGCTAATATGTATTTTAGATATGGACGACTCGTTGGTTTTGCGAATTGTCAATGTGGTAGATTCTAAAGTAAGTAAAGATGAGTATCGCCCAGCTTGGCTTAAATCGCAACCTAAAATAACGGCTGACGTGTTAGAGGAATTGTATGCTAATGACCTCTCAGAATTAGAAATTCATCCAGGCGGTCCTGGCTTAGGAGTATTTGCTTTTCGGGAGTTCGAAGCCGGTGAAGCAGTCGCAGCGTACGTTGGTACTCGTATCAATGAAATAGCTGCAGAGTCTTTAGAAATTGAGCGCAGTGATATGGATAATCCCAATGACTACTTGTATTTTTTCGGCACAACAGAACCGGTTATTGCATTGACGCGTTCAATACAACATCTCGCGTTGGTCGCTATATAAACCATTCAAAAAGCACCGCAATTTGAAACCTTTTGTTTTCCTGATTAGTGACGGGCCGCAAGTCTTGTTCAAATCTAGACGCCGGATTTCCATTGGAGAGCAGCTGTTTTATGATTATGGAGATCGACGGAGAAGCATTTGTCAAGCCCTTCCATGGCTGAAACGCTAGTGACTTGTGTTCGATGATATTTTCCAAATTCTTGTAATCCTATTTAGTCTGGTTCACAACGCGGTTGGCCTTTTTATAGTGGTTAAGCAGCACCTTGTTGTTTTTATGACAATGTGGATTTCTACTTCTTTTGAGCAGAATAAATTCTAATCCTACATAATACGAAGACCTGAATCTGCTCAATGGAAGTTATCGTAACTTTTTAAGGTTAGGAACTCGTCATGTAAGATTAGACGATCTGCTGTATCATGAGCAAACTTTGCTTTGCAGCTTACTGTAGTTAATGTTAATTAGAGTACGTACGTGTTCATGAATCAGTTTTAGTGTGAAAATTAGAATCTTGTTTGGTTGGCTCACAGTTTGATATTTGTTATTTTGTTGCTTGAATATGTTTCAACTTTGTTTTGTGTTTGAACATGCCAAATTTATCTCGGTGCCTTTTGAATACTCGTGAAATCTGTGCTATGACTATTCATGACATTTTATGTTTTGTTTCATTTAAAGAGCTTTACTGTTTGGTTTTTGAACTGTCACTTACTGCATCTTTGAAGTAGAAGCAAAGTTAATTACGAACGGTTTTTGCAAACCAGTTCGAATTTGAGGTTTGGTAATCAGCACGTGTTGCGTCAATTAAAATCAGTTTGAGCTACATCTATGAACAGAACATATGTTTGCAAGTTTTTTCAAAAGCGCAACTAAAATTTAATGCACTGTTGCTGCGGTTAATTAAAAAGTTGTGATATTCACAGTATGATGAAAATTTATTTTAGGAAGTTCAACAAATTGCTTTACAATTATTAACTGTTTTGCGCAGTCGGTGAGTGTTGGCATAATTGTGCTGTTTTTACCTTGCAGTTTTCAGATTAATGAGATGCTTACATATAGCTATCTGCGGTAGTTTACGTGTTTAAAGATCTGTGTAACAAATCACAGGATTCGAGGGTTCAGTAAATACAGATAGCTGTAAACCGTGTATGTAAATACTCCTCTAGGAATTCAGTTGCTCACACATAATACATAAGTTCTTTAAAGAAAGGTGATCAAATGTAGTTGTAACGTATGGTAGTACGGACGACTTCAAAACGCAATTATATTTATTGTAGTACAGAAACTTGGCAGTGCGAAATTTCCAACTCGCAGTGGTTTCACAAATACACGAATGTTACCAAAACCAAAAAGGTTGATTTATTTTTGACTGGATCAAGATGCAGTTTATTGTGGAATATTAGGATATGCTTACTGATTTACAGCTGCAAAAATACATTAGACTTTCATAGTATTGGCATATTTTTAAGGATTGATGTGAATACGTTTGACAAAATTGATCAGTTAAAACGCAAGCGAGCACAAGATGACGATATCGTGGACTCTTTGCTTCCATTTGGCATTTTGAGCCCATTAGCGTTTTATTTCAGCGAATATGTTGTTTTTAGTAGACCACTCCACATTACAATTATCAAATTAGGTGTTTTGCTAACACAACAAGCCAGTATTGCCCTTAAAACAGCCTGGAATTTATGCCACACACAATCACGGTTATTTCGGGTTAACCAAGCAATTAGCTTTGCTATTAAATATCCAATCGTTGTAGTAAAGTGTCCGGTAAATAGAAGGCACATAATTTTCCACAAGCTGTCAGACCATCATGCAGAAATTCAGCGCTTAAAACAGACCGTCGCAGTTGGGAATATGTTAGCGTTAGAAAAGGAACAACAAGTTTGCGTTGACAAGAAGCTTTTAGCGGATCTTCAACCACTATTGAAATACTGCGATCGGCCAGTGCTGAAGTATGCTATTATGCAAGCTCATCCCCGGACATACCGTGAGAATCAGCGAGTTGGAATCTACAGAGTGAAATCAGTTAAAAATAGTATACAACTGCGCCTCCAGAAAAATTTCTGTTACGCAACAAAAGGTTGATTCAATAGTAGCTGATGAATTGAGTGATGATGCAAGTGCTGTAGAGGCAATGGATAATATTGACAGACAACTTGAATGTTTCTAGAGTAATGAATCGCTACTGGAGCTATATTTTTATTTGAAAAACTGTACAGACATGTCCACGTCTGTTTTCGTAAGATTAACGGGCACAGATGACGATCCCGTACTGTTCCGTTTGTTAATTCATCAAATACTATGTTTCGCTTACAATAGAGGTTTGGAACTTCCAGGCTCCTACAAATATTTGTCCGCCTCAATGGGGGTACCAACTCTGGATCAAGAGGACATTGATGCGATGAAGTTGAACGAGCCTGTAGATTTACTAGTTTGCTCTAACAATGATACAAAGCTTCGAGAAATGTCAAAAAAATTACATACAAATTTTATTTAAGTAGAAAACGAAGTTTGTTGCATCAACTACGAAAGTTTAAGGTTGTTCGAATAAACCGGGTGCCTGACGTGATTAAACGATATCCCGATATTGGGGTTCAAATTGAAAGTTTTGTGCGACGAAATAACTGTGGAGCAGGGCCATGGCGTAGGGCATCCGCACTGACAGTGGGAATAGGTCGTGATGGTTTTTATCCTGTTACTCAAAAAATAACTTGCACTTCAATTAAGGAAAATTTGGCTACTTTGAGTGACCCAATCAAAATATCAAGGTCGCTATTAAACAGTTGTGGCGCACGGGCCGGGAAACGGAAGGAAAACAAATGTGCTAGCTGCTTACATAAGAAAAGAGCCAAATGTTTTTGCACCACGCACTATGGTCTTGCAGATGTCGTTTGGCAACGCAGTAGTAAAGGCTTTTATCTAAAATTTTCAGGGGATACATACTGGAGTAACAGTAACTACCGCAATAAGGACTGGTTAAAAAAATGTACATCAAATACACTTCGCATAGATAGCGATGATCTTTCAGGTATTAAGACAGATGCCATTGCAACACATACACAACATAAGGCGTTATCAAACCGCGGTGAACCGTTGCTCAGACCTCGGAGAGATTACAGATACGAAAACAAGACAATAATACAAGTTTCGACAATATATATACCAAAGCGACTGGGGATTGAACGAAGAGTCTTGGCAATTGTCAAGCACAATGTCGGTTACAAAAAGTCTGCTACCCAGCATTATTGTGATCGCGCCGCTGTAATGTCGCAATACAAAAATATTAAGGTGTGCCTACATCGTCGAGACGGAGCGTCTGACGAAGCCCCAGACAAAAAACAGCCTCGGTTTTGGGCTGCATATGAGCATTACACACAAAAACATTACTTGACTGTCATTACGGTGCGGTTTCCCGGTGGCTCATTTTTAAATACAGTAGAACGGGCTAACGGAGCCTTAGTTATGGCACACTCTAATTTGCATGTGCTGCCCACTTTGGTGCATTCTAAGGTTAACATAAAAACTGATGAGGGTCAGCAACAGTTATGCGACAACATGGATGCCGCTGTAAGGGTTTATATAGATCATGTTACAAAGGCTGGTCCCACAATCATGGGAACGAAAATTGAGTACGCACCTGGTACCAAGGAATCTCCGATACCAGAGGAGGTGCTTCGAGCTTTTATCTACGGGCCGGTTAGTCAACAAAAACGTTTTCAAGAGAGTAATCCAGAGAGCTGGGATATTTATCAAACCGTTGAACAAATTAGGCAGGACCATGAAATGTCGGATAACAAACTTTTATGGATTGAAGGTGCTGTGCAAAAATTTAAATTGTCTTCATCCTGTTTGTCAGTCTGCAAAAACGGATGTGAAACTGCGACATGATCTGTGAGTATTAATTTTTTATTTTACATAATATAGTTCGGAAATATTTCAAACTTTTGTACTGTTAGGTGTGCGAAGGCTAAATCAAAACAATAATAATTGAAGTGTAGTATAACAATTATAACGTAAACGGCGTGAAATATATAACATAAATTTCTATATTTGCATGTGTGAGTCTGATATCTATATATAATACCAACCTTGTATCGCCCATGTTACGGTTTCATATAGAACAGGTTTCACATCGAACACGGAGGTTTATTGAACACAGGAGAATTTTGTAAATATATTTACGTATATCACCTTAACATTGTTTATAAAGTACAAACGACCGAATAGATAATAGTGCTTGTGCAGACATTATTGACTATAAATTAGAACAAGTTACTATATATTCTACATAAATTTCGAAGCAATTTTGTCGAACGAAAAGAATTTTTATACCATTGGGCTTTCCATTACAATATTTGGCTTCAATATGATACAGTTTTCAATATTATGGCCAGTTTTGAACTCGAACAGTATATGCGTTAAACATTGATTACTTTTATTCAATATCTTAAAAACCTGTCCTTCAAAATGCAACCGTACACTATTATTAGATCCTGCTTAGAATAAAGTGACATAAGAATTGAGCTCGGTGGATATGATGTGAGCAGCAAGGTACATAAAACACAGATCATACTTGCTGGTATACGTGGTGTAGATCCTTATATGCATACCGCATGCAATGTTAAGATACATGCATACACTTGAACATATAGCGCTAGAGAAAAATTATCGGCCGCGTGGTGTAATGTGCAGCGCGCTTGGCTCGCGAGCGAGAGGTCTGAGGTTCGATTCTTGGCGTAGCCATGTTTCAGAAAAATGAATGCGAAAACCAAGTATGTTCGCCGGACTTCGAGGAAAGGGATTGTCTCGATTGTGCAGTTCTGACATGCAGGTCCAACGAGATGCGATACATGAACGTGAAGATTTCTACTAGCTATGTAAAATGTATTGTTGCTACTGAGAAATTTCCTACTTGTTAAATAAAATATTTTTAGTTTAATAATATCTAACGACACCTACCGCCAGAACACATATTCTAATATGTGTGTGAAATTGTTAAACGTGTGTGAAACTGGAAATGTTAAACTTTACAATTTAGTAACGTTTTGGTTTGAAATTTGCTTTATTACCTATGCATAAGTTTTCAAATCTGCAAGTGCCAGATTTCGTTCTGTTATGTCCTCATTTCAGAATACAGACGATCGTTTAAACGCGTTCCAGTGCCCGACGAAGTAACTGTTAAATGGTTCTTGCAACCTTAGCTATGAAAATCACAAATGTTTCGAGAAAAGTAATTTATTTAATCTAAATTAGCAATTTAAATATTCGATTTCATGAGCAGTACAAAAGTGAAAAATGATGTTACACGAAACATATATAGGAAACACTATCGTGTTCCTATGATTGCTAACATGCTGTAGTTGTCAGTAACAATGATTACGAACATGCTGTAGTTGTCAGTAACAAATATGAAATTCATCCAAATCTTAAAATTTTGACGCATCTGTTTTTGTTTAATTTCAAAAAGCCCGGTTAATATTTGTATGGCTCAATTGTGTTGGCAGAAAAATAAAACATCCATGAAACTTTTATACATAAATATTTGTTTTCCATTTTTTTCTTTTGATCCTTATCCGTTTCCGTTATTTTACTATCCGTTTGTACCGAGATTGAAACTGAATACAACAGTCAACGTCAAAGTTACAATTGTTGAACCGAATAGAAATATTTTCCTGTTTCGGGATTGGGATCTGTTTCTGACTTAAATTTAGCAGTGGGTAAAATATATACAAAAACGTTTTTACAACTAAACATTGTCATTCATGAAGTTAAACTCAGACAACGCTATTTTGGCTAATTATTGGTTTTCGAGGACAGATATTTTCGCAATTTTCAACAAAAATAAATGCGAATCCAAAGAAAAAATGGACTTCGGCAACTAATTTTTCATACATTTTTTTCGTGTTGTATTTTCGTTAAGAAACTTATATTTTGTTGTCAAATTTTAAAATACACATAGATTTGAACGTTTTGTGAAGTTTTCGAAAACGAGTACACTGTACATTTCAGTGAGCTGATTTTAACTCAGAATGAGTTATATCACTCAATTTGAGTTAGGACTATCAGAACTCAGCGTTCTGATTCAATTTAAATCATTCAGAGTTAATTAAGCAACTCAGCCCAAATCTACTCAACTAAGAGTGAGAATCAACTCAACTCATATTGAGTTAATGTTTAATAATATTAATTCCAAAATAACTAACTCACTAGTTCTTTTGATTAATTAACTCATTACAATTTTAGTGCATTTAAAAACAATTGCATTCTGCGCCAAGCTTATAAAAGCTCAATGATTATACTAAACTCATCTAATTCTAAAGTTACCATTTCTACTCCAAACTTGAAATTTACATACTGATGAAACAGAAAATCAAGAAATGGTTAAAAACTGTTTAAGGAAGTATTTTTAGTAAAGTTTATTAATTTTTATTCATGATATTTGTCTAAAAACGATATGTTTATCTCCACAATAATAAATCAGAATGTAACGTAACCCCTGCTGTGCCAAGTTTCAACTGTCACAATAGTGACTTCCATGGTGAATGTTTTAAAAAATTTGATTTTTTAACAGTTTTAGGCTTGAAAAATTAGTTTGTGTATGAAAACTAAATATAAATATTTATGTGGGATTTTGAGAAGTTTCAGATTGGTGGGGCTAGCGTTAAGAAAGGCCTACAATATTGGGTCTTGAGGTTACATTTTAGTAAGCGGTATTGGAAACCCAAGTGTCTCTAGTAACTTGAAATGAAACCGAATTTTAAGGGGTGCTCCAGGAGTTTCATTGGTATGTCCCTAATATATGCGTAATATCAAGAGTGGATAATGACAAGAGTGCGCAACTCTTGTGGTCCCGTATTGAACAAAATGTACCACCGGTTGTTGCGTTTTTGGCCGGCCCCAACTTGTGTAGAGTGGGGTCGCAATCATATGAATACCCTAAACTCAACTATAAGAGGAGCATGTTTGACGCCGCATGCATAAAGTGTCATGGGTCGCACAGGTTGCACTCCCCTTTATAAAATAAGGGGGTCTGCCACAAGCGCAACGCGTCCCAGGTACATTCTGTTCTACATAGAATGTACCCAGTCGCATATTCTTGTTGAAGTATGCATCGTCCACTCTTAGTAATAATTATTTATTTATATTTACCGACATAACTTTGAAAACTCTATTATTCATAATATTTGTGAAGGTCGTAAAATAAACCATTTTTTATGTTTTTTTTTAAAAACTAAATTATTTTTAAATTTCTTTTTGTTTAGGATTTCTATCATTTTCAAATGCTTTTTGTTTTCGCAATCAATCTTTAGCGACTGTTACTCGCATCGGCCCATGTATACAACAGGGCCGGATCGTTCGCCGGCGGGGCTGTAATAGAGTTTGTTTAAGCTTTTGACTACTTTTTTACTTAGGCTTACGCTTAAGAATAGGCTCATCTTTATGTTTAGGCTTAGGCTTAGGAATATGGTAATACTACTGTTCCGGCCCTGTTCGATACATGGGCCTTTGCATCAAATTAAAAGGTTTGTCAGGGTCCAGCAAAAAGGGACACAAAGTAATCCTTCGTCAGCCTTAAATATAACTTAAAACCAGTATTCTTAAGTACGTGGAAACATGCTTTACACAGTAAATTATTGTGAGTTGATTTTGACTCCAAATGAGTTGAATCAATCAGTCTGCGCTAATCGCTATCAGAACTCAGACTTTTGAGTTGATTTAATTCATTCTGAGTTAATTAATGAACTCATCCAGAGTCGAATCAACTCAGCGTGAGAATTAACTCAACTCAGTGTGAGTTAATGTTTACTGATATTAATTTAAAAATAACCAACCCGCTAGATGAATTGATTAATCAACTCATTGGAATTTACGGTGCAGAACCTTAAAATCCAAGTGACACGTCCACGTTTTTTCAGGAAGGACTTGCAGATTCCGTGGTCGCGTGCAAGTTATATTTCAAAATTCAAACTGTTTGCAAAAATTACTTCTGCAACTTGAAGCTTTGTTCAAAAACTTACATTTGAATAAGGTTTTGTTCTTATCCCTTTTATGTTCATCAAATCCAGCAACCGCGCCAAAAAGTGTCCAGTTAACTATTTGGAAAAACCAGGATACCCTAACGCAAGCTTAGCTTCAATCAGTTTAAACAGCCGTTCACGTTTTATGGCAGCACTTGGAACATCTTTAGGCTTTAGTCTGTTGGACTTTAAGTCCAATGTTATGTAACAGTTACGACGCAACCGGAATTTCAATTCCGGTAGGGAAATCCCGTATTTTTCAATATTAGGTTCCGGTAATGAATTCTGCATGTATATTTATCGCCGGAGTTTTCCAGTATTTTCAAAATTGAAAATTTTTCTCATTCGAAAATTTAACAAAAAATTTGCTGTTATCGTAACTTATTTTTCAAACATTGGATGAGTGCGTATTGCCAAAATTTTTAGTTTGTGTCATACTCTATACACTGTAAATTTCAGTGAGTTGATTTTAACTCAGAATGAGTTGAATCACTCAGCTGAGTTAGGACTATCAGAACTCAGAATTTTCAGTTGATTCAATTCATTCTGAGTTTATTAACCAACCCACCCAAAGTCAACTCAACTCAGATTAAGAATCAGATCAACTCAGAGTGAGTTAACGTTTACTGGAATTAATTCAGAAATAACCAACTCGCTAGCTGAATTGATTAATCAACTCATTGGAATTTACAGTGTAGTGTCATCATACGATTTCCAGCTACTGCATTTCTTTCATAATATTGGCATTCTAAATGGTGTGTTTACAAAAAACCAAACTTCTCATCAGTATATATAACGACGGGTTGAGCGACGGGTTGAGACAAATGCTTCAACTTGAATGCTCGTCGTTATTTAATTATCTAAAATTCTCCGAAAATCACTAAAAATACATTGAAGGCGAATTTTGCTTCTATTGAAAGTTAGGATCGCCGAAGCACAAAACTTCTGTAAAATAATTTGGGTCTTTCCCGTTATCCCCCAGATCGCGTTCGCTCAAAAATGGTTCGATTTTAAAAATGTTCGCATATTTGAGCTTATCATGATCTCCCCTGATTAATTCATGCCTAAATTTGAATTTTTGAAAAATTCCATTTTATAAGGTCCCAAGGTCCCCCTATCGGACCCAAAAAAATAAAGTAAACACATATTATATATTATTCTTCGCAACTTTCATTTGGGACGGCGTCAAATTATGTATTTTACCATAACTCGTTTGCCAAACTTCTGAATGCGGAAAATTTCACTCCAATTGACTCACCTCTGAAAACTGCGTTGATTAACTTACAATGATTCTCACTTTTTGACAAAGAATTTTTTGGGTCCTAAGTAGGGTCCTTGGACCTTAAGAATGGAATTTTTCAAAAATCACAATTTGGGCATGGAATGATCAGGGAAGGTCATGAGAAGCTGAGATATTCAAAGTTTTTAATAAAACGATTTTTGGGCAAACACAGTTGGGGGAATAACGGAAAAGATCCAAAAAATTTTATTTCGTCCCATTAAAAACCGATAAAATAGCTTTGCAGATATATTTTTCGGCAACAACTATTCCTTGTTTTCCGGTTCCGGCTCCGGTATTATTTTAACCTTCGGGTTCCGGTATTTTCTAATTCCGGTTGTGCCCTGGTCCCATCTCGATTGTAGGATTAGTTTAAAACTTGAATAAAATAAAGGCAATAATAAATGGTTAAAATAATTGCTGAAATACAAAATCAAGTTATCTGTTATCTCGTGACCGTAAAATTTAGTTAATTTCCACAAACAAATTCGTATCAACGTCACTGTTGACGTCACTGTAGCGTCACAAAATTAACAAAATGACGCACATTTATGTTCAATAAAACGCTTTTATGTAACAAATTTTTTGTTGATAATTTTTTTCAAAAAGTTTAAATTTGAAATTAAATTTTAATTTTCATGAAAAAATTAATGAGGAGCCGAAGTTACGCAAGAAACGCGAATTACGTGTAACTTGCAGCCTATTTTTGTATTCTTCCAACGCGTACGAGTGTCGATCTTTTTAAGGGTTGCATTATGTTTTTTGATTATTTTTATGCCGTTTGACGCCTTACGACATGGCACATGAATTGCCGTATGGCACAGCATAACGATTGGAAAACAAAAAAACTTAACATGCAGCCCTGTCCGGCAGGCCCGCAACAGCGCCGGCCTAAATCACCAGTCAGGTCTCAAAATGGTCGATTGAAACAAATGCAGGAACGACAAAATTTCGTACAATTTTCTCGTTTTGATTTGCTGTATCTATTTTATTTAAAGCTGGAATGTTCCACATGCGTATTTTGGGCAGTGTTCCCGCATGCCGGTAATTTTTGTATTTGACAACAATACAGATTGTTCTTCAGAAAAAGTAGTCGCTATAAATTTACTGATAGTTTAATTCTGTTATCGTAAAGCGTGTATTGGCTAACAAAAGCTTTCTTTGACGTAATTTCTGCACTGTGAACGCGTTCGAAACCCCAGCACCTGTGTACAAGTTGTTAATATTCGTAGCTGACGCACTTCACTTGTTTGAAAACTGATCAGACCATTATTTAATAAAAGGCAGATAGGCTTTTGGGAATACGGCACCAAGTACATAAAGATAATGTTTTCGATACTGAATCGGTGTATCGCGTTTAGCGAATCAGGTTTAGAAATGCAAGAATATTTCAACACTGCACAAGTTCTTCAGCGACCCCTGTAGAAGCAATAAACTCTGAAAGTATGCTAACATAATCCCCTAAAAGTTCAAATATGCCGTATTTTAACCATTGTGGCTGATTGAGAAACTGGCCAATGTGTAGAACAGGGCCGTAAACCAGTGGTATAAGCGTATTCCTAAACCTGAGCCTAAAGCCTAACCGTAGAACGAGTTTACGCGTACGTCAAAATCTAAGCCTAAGTGTATTAACGTATGCAAAAATATAGTCTAAAGCTTAAGCTTATTCTATTACAGTTTCACAGAAAAACGTCCCGCACCTACTCTTTACGTAAGCCGAAAAAGTTTTGACTGGGAGAGCAGTGTGATGCGAAGCAAGCGAGAAACCAAACGCAATTTGTGCACTAAATCGCAAGGCAACATCGTAGATTTGAATACTGATAGGGGGCATAGGCCCTGATAGTCCCCCATTGAACAGCCAGTGCTTGTGTACTATACGTTCTATCACAAATCAGAAACTGTTCACTGTATGACCCGAATAAGAGGGGAGGGGCTGATATTTACTTGGCGTCTCTATAGGGTACCCTCCTTGTTATTGGTTCGAAATCAACTTTATTTGGGCCTGGAGTCCTTTATGCGCTACAATTAGGATAATTGACATTTATGGACTCTAATTTGGGTTTATGGACTCAATCCGCGTACTGACTCTTATTAGGGATACGGACTCCTATTGATTGGGACTCAAAATGGGGACCGCCCTCTTATTATCCCCTCTTATTCGGGTCACTACAGTACTGGTTTTCACAAGAGAAACTTCTTTTTTCGTTTCATTCTATAGAATTCTAAATTTTAATTGCTCAAAATTACTGACGGCAGAAATCGTTATTAAAAATCGCCGAACATCACATTTACTTAAAAAATATACTTTTTTGTGACAAAACTTTTAAGTAAAATCACAAATCATTTAATTATTTCTTTACATTTTTTCAAAATGTGAATGGCATTCGTAAAAACGTTAATTATGCGTCATTGGTTGGAATTTTCGGCCCATTATAAAGATTAGGGGCGAAACGTTTTTCTGTGGAACTGCAATAGAGTAACCTTAAGCTTTAGACTAATTTTTTTGCTTGGCTTAGGCTTATGGTTAAGAATAGGAATATGGTTATAGTACTGTTTCACCCTGTTCTTTACATTCGTCGAATTTTTTATTAACTGACCGGCACCAATGAAAATCGACTATAAAATATTGGTTTGAAAGACAAAATGGCACAATATGACAGTGTCATTACGACACCTGACCGCGGAAAAATACGGAATGAAGGCGCGGCCCCAGGTACCCCTCTTTCTACGACCCTGTTTTACGTTTAGATGTGTCTCTTTTAAATTTTGCTCAAACGTTTAATTATCGTTTAGTTTGTGATGGTCAGTGATAGGAAGAAATATACAGTTATTCCTTTTTTTAACTAAAATTTATAGATTTGAATTTGCAGTTTTTTTAAGTAATGTCTTCTGCGAAAATCCATGTACGCTCACGAAAATGAAATTCTTTAAAACTTAAAGCCTTATTCACACGTGCAAGTTTTTGCAGCAAAAACTTGCAGATGCCACTTGCAAGTGCAAGTTTGGTCACTCAACAGCTTTGAACTTCTTGCAGTTGCAAATTATTCACTGGAATTCGTTCTATTAATTTTAATTCGCACGTGTGAACGCAGCTTTAAGTTGCTTTTTGTACCTGTGTTTTTCGAATCAGCGAATGGTGAGCGTCGAAATTTAGCACATTTTGTGTACCTGAGTTTATACTGAAGACCGACAGCGAAATATGGCAAAAACGAAGTTAAGTCGTTATTTTAATATCCAAGTGTATTTGAAATTAATATTTAGTTTTGTGAGGCACTAATTAATGTTCTCGTAGTTTCGATTTATTTGGAATTCGCTTCTGGTTTCAGCGAACATTCTGGCCTTCATATTTGTGTTTTATTGTTTCCAACTCCAATAAATTGGATTTTACGTATTTTCTTTCTGTGTTTATCAGATTTGCCAGAAAATAGCAGTTTACGTGAAACTTTAATTTACCGCTTAACTCATTTCGTTCTCACGTTCAACTGTACTGCTAAGCTCTGAGCGGTGATGATGGAGACACCTTTGGCTTTAATATTTTGAGTTCAACTCTTATTCCAGAAGTTTCACGCGAGAAAGTAACCACAACAGCGCAAAACAATTTTCATACGCCAGGTTAAAAATTCCTACTCATATACGATTCATTTTACAGTTACAAAGCACCTGTACTTGGTCGTTTATTTAACGTCACATTTACTTAATTCCTGATATCAGGGTCCATTTTTTGTAATTTCATAAAATTGAAAATTGTCCAGTTCGTAAAAATCGTAACATCACCGAATGCAAATCAATGAAATTACGTAAAAAAACTTTTTCTTCAATTATTTTCGCAAAAAAAGAGACAAAATTCAACGTATCCTTGATCACAAAACATTAATCATTTCAGTATTTCGCTGACTCGAAAAAAAGTGTTAATGGCGTAAAATATTACAAATTGAAAAATTACATATTTACTCTTATATTTTTATCATTAAACCTGTGAACACCTTGACACGTATTTTGGACATCGTTCCAACAAAGAATAAAAGTTGTCTCATATATGCGTCACCGCTTGCCAATCTGTAGAATGTCTAACCAATCAACGACTGTGAGGAAATGAACCGGACATCGTTTGAGCGATAATGAACTTTAAGACGTTTCAATTGTTATGCTGTTGTGTTGCTAATTTTGCCACAGGTTTGACTTGGATCCATTAGTCAACTTGGTTGCAATATTAGACAACACCACCGTCGCAGTAACATATTAATCAGCAGACTACTCTCTAAAAGCTTAAGCTAACTTGATTTAAGCTTAAGCTAATCCACCAGCATTAAACTTTCTAGATTAAACTAAACGAACTGGTAGGTTTACGCATAAACTCGTTTAAAATCTTACTGATTCTCACTTTAAGCTAAACTTAACGAATCTTAGATACACGGCTGCACTTGTTACTTAATCTAAAAATAAGTTTACTTAATCTCGTGTTAAACTTAAAAACACGTTAGTTTAAGTAAAACTCAATATTCTAGTTTAGTTAGTCCGTCCAGCAGGTAATTTTTAGACGGATTTTTTTGTATCAGATTCAGTGAAAAACCTCAACTTCGGGGTGGGTCTGCTCAAGGGAATACGTTATACGTTGTGGATTCCAAGAGTACACATTCATTATACAATGTCGAAGGACGGCTGAAAAGCGAGAAAACAGGCTAATTTTTTATTAAACATCACGGGGGCAGCCTAAGGGAAGCGGGTCCCCTGTTGATGTGTATAACGGATGATAAACCAGTCCCTGCCGTATGCGGAAAAATTATAAACATTGAACAACAATCGTATCTTATCACATTTTAGCAACAAAGTTAATTAAACTGTATCGATCTTTCATTAATTATCACCTGTTTTATTATTATTATTATTATTTTTATTAGTTTTACTATTATTCCTATGATTACTGTCTAACCGGCCATTATGTCTCAACCGCCTTCGAATAAACCTTATCATAGTTGGACAAGCGTTCGCTCACTGCTTCCTGGTTCCCCTGCCACATCAAGCACCAGTTCTTCTATTCCAAACCTCCCCGAAATTGTCAGTTTAGACCGCTTAGTCCAAACGCACAACAGTCTTCCATGCTTAGCTCGTTTGCTATCTGGGAAACATCGGTTGATCCAGGATTCTCTACTCGCCGCTGACAGCTCATCCAAATATCTGGACACAACCAGTGAATGCCCACTGATTTGGGTTCATTCTGCCCGTTGTGTACGTCAATGCATTGGAACATTAATCGAACAACGAAACGATCAGCAACAAAAACCAGTTCAAAAATCCAGACGCTCTTCTGGATCTGGGATTCGAAAATTGTCACTCAATTCAGCAAACCAGCAACAACAACAAAAACAGCAACAACCAAATCTGGGCCGGATCCCAGCTGAATCTGGGATAAATTTAACTATTCCAGACAGTTACGATAAAGGCTACTTTGAGCTATTGTCAGAAGACGGATACCCAGTCAAAGCGTTGGAAAGTGTTGACGAACTATCGCAAGCTATTCAGCACACTTGTATAGTGCTAAATCAGCGCAAAGCGTATCTTCCAGCACGTATAGGACGCAAATCTGCCACCCTTGGTGTGACATCAGCCCCAACAGATCGAATTCGACTATCGGGCTCACGAACGCTCGAAATTGGCGAACAGCTGACACCAATCAGAATTGTAGAAATAATTGAATTAAAATTTCCAAAATCGACTGGAAAATACTTAGAATGTTTAGGGAAAAATTTACAAGACAAAGTTTATCTTAAATTTGACTCCGTGAACTCTCGAAATGCAAGCAGTACTGTTACTAACGGGAGGTTTGGACGGATTTATGATGGGCACGAGAGCGTAGACGTCAACAACGTTCCAGACATCGCCAGCTTGTACACCGTGAAGGGTCTGTTGGAATCAAAACGGCTTCCTCTCACTGCACGACATATTTCTTCCTCAATTTCTGGAGATAATCAAGCATTGGTACCCAGCAAACAATATAGCAACAAAACAATTCGGCTAAAACATACAGAAATCGTCAAATATGTACTAATTTACATTATTCCCGAAAATGAGTCTAATTGTTCAATGGAAAACTTTCGAAACTTTAGTTCAACTCAAGTTAAACCATATATCATTCCAACAACTGTCTGCTTGACTGTAATGCCGTTGAAGATTCTACCATCACCGGCAACACCAATCCATTCAAGCCAGCCTGCACCACAAAGAGTCCTTAAACATCATTTGAGTTCAAACTTAAAAGCGTTTAACGATGAATCCCTTTGGGATGTCCTAACCGAAATTAGAAGACTCGACCGTTGCCAAAACCAACATTTACG
The DNA here is from genome assembly GCA_030248215.1 of Enoplolaimus lenunculus. Taxonomy (NCBI): domain Eukaryota; kingdom Metazoa; phylum Nematoda; class Enoplea; order Enoplida; family Thoracostomopsidae; genus Enoplolaimus; species Enoplolaimus lenunculus. Next base: position 79,876 of record JASANG010001436.1, read on the forward strand.
TTCAAATTTAAGCCAAACTTATCGCTACGTAAATTCAACTGCCAACCTCCAACCTACGTTTCTAACTGAATTTCACTTGAAAAACAGAACAGTAGCAAAACTGTTAGACACCCCGCAAACCAACTCTGCTAAAATTTATCGTTCAAATATTTTGACAAATGACACTCAAAGTAACGATCCAAATTATCCAATCAGTATTAACGTCGATCCGTTGTCCAATCAAAAACGGTCGCTGGAAACTAACCAGTCCCAATCGAGTATTTTAGACGACGATGAAATTGATGACCTCTATGATTATGTCCGTGGGAATAATGCAACAACAGCAGCAACAAAACCAAAAACATCAACGATACTCGGCCGTATACCAAATCCCGGACAACAGCGTCAGAGAAGCAGCAGCAGCAGCAGATCCAGGATACGTCATAGGAATCCCGATTTTGCTATACCAGATATAATCCCAGACAGCTATAGTGGAAGGTATCTTAAGGCTGACGATGATTTAAGTGGACAAAAATCGATCCCAGATCAACCACTAAGAAGACACGAACCCGTCGGCGACAACTGTGAATTTTATCCGAGAGAAATGATAAACAATTTCCTGAATACAGGTCATGAACGCTATTTTGGTGGATATCAGCCAAAAAGTCAAGAGGAAAAAAATGGAAACAGATTCGATTACGAAACGTACAGGCGTCATTCTTATTTCAGTGTTTCCATTGATTGCACAGACAACAAGAGGGCTCTGAATAGCCAGCCAGATTTAATTCAGTCTCTCACACGTCATCCATACAGCTACAATAACTGCAAATACAATAACAGCATCAGAAACAACAACAACAACAACAACAAACACAACATCGCCAATATAAAAAATGACGACATATCCAAAGCAGCTCACACTGAACACCGTCACAGTCATACACGAACGCTGACCCGTGAAAAAATCCCACCCTCAAAACGTCATAGCAGTTTTTTCCCAGGCTCTCACTCAACAGCATATGGACGTCGCGACACCGAAAACACTCGGCCGATAGAAAACAACTCAAAATTTTCATTTCAAAATCACATGAAAGCTTCCGATGCGCGGAAACTTAAAGTTTGCAGTGCCAGTCCAGACAACAGACTGGAAGGCGTTGATGTCAAAGTGGAATTTATCCAAAAACAAAACCGCCACCGGCCAGGACCCCAACGAAAACCAAGGTGTCATTCAATGTTCGTCGTCGTGCCGGAAAAGCGAAGTTTGAGCAAACTTCAAAATAAGCCGATTGACAACGACCTCAACCACAACTTAGAACCTTTCAGAGCCAATTTAAAAAAATCGAATCAAAATTTAAACTTCAAACCAGATTTAGCATTAATATTGAACCAGAACCAAGTGTTCAATTCAGCTAAAAATGACCGAGAAGACATTACAACTCAAGAACTGCCAAGAAGAACTCGAGAAAACTATTGTGAAACTCAAAACTCAAGAAACGGCGTTAAATCGGCCATACCAGCATCATCTACCAATGGTAACAGAAGTTCCACTCAATTGACTGAAAACAACAGAGCAAAGGCGGTTGAGAAGCACAATACAACTCACTATAACAACGACCCTACAATGCGTAACCAAGGGTCGATATTATCGAACCCGTGGAGATATTCGATGGATCCAAGTGTGCTCAACAGTACTGAAAACTACAGTAAACCCAAAATTTCAAATGGTTCCTTCAACTTTAACAATAATCCTTTCGATGCTCATTCACATTCAAACAATTCTCGTCTGTTTTCAACTCGAAATGCTCGACTGAACAAACTCAAGTCTGAAAACGCCCAAACTCCGAGCATTAACGGGATTGGATTCAGAAAGCTTCCTGAAACCGGTTGTTTTCCAGCCACAAATAGTTCAAGATGTCAGGCATCCTCTCAATCGACACATCACAGTATTGAAACTATTTTTCGACCAAACCCTGGTATTAATAGGTTCAGAGCAGAAAACATTCTAAAAAAGCCACATATTTCAACTGCTGGAAAATATTCTTCTGTTACTGAAATGAACCCACGGGAAAATAAACAAACTGATAACTGCGAGCAACCGCCGCAATCATGGTCCGATCGCCCTCACAAAGAAACCAATTCATTGCAGCGAAACCCGGAAGTAATTGAATTCCAAAATGACCAAACTGCAATTTGTTGTAATTTGAAAAATCAACCGAAAAGTGAAATTTTAAAACGAAACGATTCGACTAATTTAGACAGATCTGAACATCAATTGAACAGACATCTCGACCTGATTCGTCCAAAAACTGATGAAAAATTTCAACATCGCATTCATTTGCGCCCTGTTTCGATGACTTTATGTTGAATATTTCAAATTTGAAACCCAGCTGAAAATTGAAACGGTTTTATTTTCAATAAAAGAAAGTATGCATTGACAAACAGTTTCTACCAATGCATAGAAGCCTTCAAATAAAACCACCAGAAGCGAACGTAAGGGGTATGGTGGAAAGCCATGCTTCAAAATTTGGGCCCACGTAAAGATCAGGGGTGGAACGTTAAAACTTTTTACACAATTTTGAAGGAAAAATTGCGGAAATTTCGTAAAAAAATACGTTAAAACCAAACGATAACGTTACAGATATTTGTTAAAATTGACAAATGAAAAACATTAGGACTATTTTCACCTCCGAATCCAGCAAGTTTTGTTTACCTGCAGCTCCGGTATGTTTCACTTCTGGTTGCATCCTGCACTATACATTATCTGGCTTGTTTTCAGGCGGTAATATTCTGTACCACCCAATCACGTATAACGCAGCCCTAACAACCTTAACCAACATAAGAGCAAAGTGGACTAAACATCTCCGTTACAAAATCCATAAAAGTTCCGGCCAATGTTACTTTAAGGGGCGTAACAGTAGATTAAGCGTATTCCTAAGCCTAGCCTTAGCTAAAAATGTAATCTAGAATCTAAATCTACTCTTTTATAGACCCACCAGAAACCTGGACACCCCTTAAAGTAACATGAGCCAAAGTTCTTATGAAAATAAAAGTCACTTATGATTTTACTAAACAAATAAATTGACCGATTAAATCAGTAAAACAATTAACACACAGAGTTTCAGAGATCTTCTTGCGGTCAGCAGTCGAAAATTCAACTCTTTTTCTATCGAAACAAGCAGCAAGTTTTCCTACGCGGCTTTACAGAATGTTGTGTTGCCCCTCAAGACTGACAACAAAGTAAGATTAGGATTTTAATAGTTAGAGTTGAGCAGGCTTAGGCTTAGTTTATAGGATTATTCTAAAACTGAACGTTTGACTTAGAAGCCCCAAGTAAAATTAACATTTGGCCTGAATTAAAGCATAAATTCAGTTTTGTAATGTAAAGCAGCACGAAAAATCTGCCAAATATACAAGTGCGTTGTGTTCGAACGGTTGCCATAGGATTTTCACCGCGGAACCCCAATTGAATAGGCTTAATGAAGACATTACACGCGAACACCTGGGCTACCATGTTTCTCAACGCACAACAACGTCAGTATTAAACAATCAGAGCCAGTCTCAACTGCAGTATTACGCATAATTCATTAAATCAATCATTCGTGTCAATTTTACGTAAACACCGATGAAAATACCTTTAACCCGTGATAAGTTTTGCACTCAACTGAAAACAACAACATCCAGATCCGTAAATTCTGTGACCACAAAATAAAATTAAACATAACAAAATAATAATAATAAAAATATTGTGAAATACTATCGAAACGTAACGGTAAACAAAAACACAATATGACTTGAACGTGCAATTACATCGCGTTTAATACAGGAAAAGACAAAACAGATACAACTTAGTGTAGAAGCGATGCTTTAGAATGCAGTCAAAGTGACCACATTCTCCTGGCTGAAACACCAATGTCACTACTTGGTGATAGATCACCTAAACCTGCGTACTAAATACCTTGCTTTAAAACCCCTTACAACTTGCAAACAGAACCATAAAGACATCAAATTTAAGGTTGTTCAAACCACAACAGTTTTCCAATCACAAAAACAGTCCACTCTTATAATTTAGGAATTTCAAAATAAAATATCAAATATAAACATTGTAACAACAGATATACTCCCTGCCTTAGGAACACTTGTTTAGATTACTGTAAAGCCAATCCAACTTAAAATAATTATATGTGAGAAGCCTACTAATCAGTTGTCCATTTTCAATAACGGCAGGTCCAAAAAATTTCGAAAAAAATTTCAAAAAGTTTCGGATCTAAATAATTATTCAACATATCTCATTAAAGAATGGGCCTCTGCGTCCCTGTAGAGCCAAATTACGCTAGGATTTAACCAACAAATTTAGCGATCAACGTTCTAATCTACAAAGCCCTGCTATTCTAGCTTTACAACATTCGATCAATGTTAATCATAAACGCATGACTACTAAACCTAAGCCTAAAATTAAACCTAAACATAAGCATAAGTCTAAGTATAACGATAAACAAGTCTCCCGCCATTTCAGTTTCCACTCTCCCTATGGCCAGGCCTTTATAATTAACACGAATCCATTGTTCACTCAGAGTCTATGATATTTTCATCATTTACTACACTTAGACATGATGGTGTGTACATTTTGACAGGAAACTATTCATTGAACACAGCCATTCATTCACAAAAACAATGACAACAATCACACCTGCTCAGCTGGCTTTTGTAGCTGACGTCTGATGCGTTAGTCCATCAATAAAAATATTTGGAATCTGTGAACCGTAGTAGACTTTGTTATTTGATGCGATTGCTTTGATTCGCTCTAATTCTAAATATTCTGACGTTAGCAACATCTTAAAAATAAAAATCACACAAAAATAATATAAAAAATTATGCAAATTGTTGAAAACACGAAAACTAAAAATCATTTCATTTTACCAGAAAAACATTCTATTATGATAATTCTATAATTACCAGGACATACAGGGTCATTGCCAGGGTATCATAGTGCCCAAGCATCTCTGTGTGCGATATGGGACCCCATATCAGGTGCCAATCAGGAGCACAGCAGCTTATCCAAAAAACAGGGAACACACATATGTACAGACGCAATAAAGAAAAATCGAAAGCGAAGCCAGCGAGAAGCCAAATAAGCGTAAATAACACAATGGTTAACTTGATCCGCGCCGGAGGCGCAAATTTTAAATCGCATTGTACAACAATTGCTGAATGGCCCTGGTTTTAATTATTATTGGATTAACAGTAAAAACACTACCACCCTTATTGTAACTTTAGGATGTGCCAAAAATACCCAAGCCATATACTACAATATCCCCCTAATCAACAACAATTAATTCTTTGTGCTAATGAATCTTTGCAATCTGTAGAATGCTTTACCTTGTTGGCAGCTGCTTTTCTTTCTGCAGTATAAAAATCAGCGTCTGCGTTCGCTTTCATTTTGGCCAAATGTGTTTCATCTGAAAATTCAATCATAGAAAAACGAAGCGCAAAATTAACTAATCCTAGAGGTATAAGACCTATCACATAAACTGGGTGATAAGTAGTACGTACATTTTGAGAATAAGAATGTCAAACAAAATATTGTGCAACTTAGACTAATAGCAATCATAATTGTAGACCAAGATTACATCGTAACAACATAAATGGAACAAACCTGCTAACTGTGACATGCGTTTTTCGGATTCTTTTTCCACAATCTGTTGCTCGTAACGAATTTTAGCGACTTGTGCACTTTTTTCGGCGTCTAAATCAATCTATAGTTTTCAACTGAAGATTCCTTAAGCTAATATTACAGTATTATTGCTGATTTAAAAATCATTTTCATTGGTTTTTTCTTGGTTACCGTGAATAAAAAGTAGCAAATGTATTAATACTACAGAAAGCAACTTACAACAATAGTACGTCATTATATAAACCAACTTTATATTAATTCCTTCCATGTGTCAAGCATATATTTAGCCTAGTTGGCACCTGAGTCTTACCAAACCACGGATGTTATAATATTGCAACAAAATCATCTATTATATTCTAATCGTAAATTCAAATTCAGTTTGCTTTCCAGTAGTTGTAATTGATTAATATTATGTGAGTACTAAACAATTATTCTCCATACCAATAACAGCACGTTTTCGTTCAGTTTCCGCTTCCTTTTCAACTACTTTTTGATGCTGAATTGCAATTAACAATTTTGTCTTTTCTGCTTCCCTACAATAAAATACCAGATACATTTGAAAATCATTGGTGAAATCGAATATTAAATTAGCAAATATCATAAACGGATTCGGGCAAACGAAACACGGGTTGAAAATTATTGATGAAATCGAATATTAATTTAGTAGATATCAAAAACGGGGCCAGGCAATGATTTTTACTGCGTCCGGGTGCCAACCATACATATCATTTAAAATTAGGTAAAAACTCTGAGTATCTGACATTAATACGTCAAGACCGACCATGATAAAGTTGTCTATTTGTAAACTATCCCACACGGATTAAGCGATGTATCACTCACAATGATCCACTCACTCACATTAATTCATAATTTTTCCTTATTGTTTCCGGGATTTTTGGTTTTGTTACGCGTACAGCCTGCACGTACAGCCCTGGTGCCATTGTTGTCAAATCCGCTTGAAGTGCATTTTTCAAATTTTCATCGATTTGATCTGAAACATAAAATATTTAAAAAAGTTTGTAATAACGGCGTCATCAGTAACTGGAACAGACAGAACAAACAAGGCATGGCTAAGTTTACGACCGTCCTCTCAGAACATAATATTCAGTCAAATATGTACCTATAATTAGTTTTTAAACGACCGCACCTTGGGGATAGGCTGTCAAAAATAGCTTGATTTTAGGTAAAATATACAAATTAGCTTTAAGACGTCGTCGAATGCCAAACTATTTTACTTATTAAACCACATTATATAAACTACTCAAAGTGCGAGAATGGTATCGTTAGCGTATGCGAATTAATGCTAAATTCACAACATTTACTAATTTACAAAAACAAATTTACACTGGACCGATGCCCAAAATACGTATGTTGGGCGCTCTGGCTCTATTAATATTATATAGCTGATATCAATTACCAAAAAGATCAATATACACTTCGTGTAACGTATGAGCCGTACAAAACTGATTCACTTCGTGGTGAATTTTGTTGAAAATCAACGTTTTGTCATAGTCCACAGTGAAATTTTTCGCAATATCGTACACTGAAACAATACAGAGAGACCATTAATAATATATCCATTACGTATTACAGATCACGCCTTGAAAATTTTTTAACAAAGCCGTATTCCACAGACGTTTCAAAATTTGGTTCTTTTCATGTCCACATAATTTTCCAATAAAAAAGTTATGGCGGTGGTGACCGCAAGCGTATTTTTGTCTTTGGACACTAAAGAATAAAATTATCAAAACTTTAACGTCAACACGGCATATTACGTAGGTTTATGACGGCCATATGTCGGGGTCAATTTTTTTGATTCAATACGGTTAAAATAACATACATTTGTTTTCTGCTTGAAACCCCGGTACGTCGCCAACTTTTACTTTCACGCAAATACAAAAACCAAGACTTTCTAACTCCGTTGACCCCGTTGACCAATTCTCGGACACAGCTCAAGCCAAAAGCAACAGACTTACCATGAGCAGAATTTAAAATGTTCACCACTTCTATCCGATCAAAGTATATCACAACGCCACTACTACAAATAAATACATGAGTTATTAATTTGTACGTATACTAATATACGCACCATTTGCCGTGCGAGATAAAAGTTTCAAACGCAACAAGCTCGTTTTACAATTCTACTATGTTACTCTTCAGCAAGCTTGTTAGGTACAGGTGTTGCGATCCGATATTTTGCTATAAATCAGGCAAAATATACACTTTCTCCATTAGCTTCGGAATTTTTAAATCCCACTAAATCGTAGATCTTAGCAATTGCTAGAAATATAATGTTGAGTCAAACAGAGCTTTCAGTTTTACTCTCAAAAAACTACGCAGCTATTTTGAAGCGTAGGTACGGATACGGACTTTGTCAGTCCAAAAAAATTTTCTCCGTTCGTCCTAAATCAGAAAGCTGTTAACGACGATGCCATTACGGCAACAACCTCTCACCTACTAAAAAGCAACAAACCAAAGCACGGGTTGGATTACTATAGCGCACCTTGTTCCGCATGGCACATTTTTCACTTCGTCTGTTTGTAGCGTAATCTATAAATATAAATGTTCAAACGTGCATTTCAAAACTAAACCTAATATCGGCCTTTTCAAAACTAAACCTACAACGCTGATACCCGAGGACCTATGGCGAAAACCGGTCGAGGTCGCTCAACTTCTTGATCTATAACCGTTCTGCTGGACGACACTGACGGCCACGACAACATACCGGCCTTTCCAAGACTAAACCTAATATCGACTTTAATTTTTAAAAATTTAGTTCTCTCAAAAATTACAACCTAAAAGCGTTGCTAAAGCGAATGGGGCTCAAGACACTGATCAGCATCGCGCGAATAAACTGCTTATTCATTATAGTGCTTTACAAATTTAGACATCGAACGAAAAGTTGCGCTGTACGTAAAGATGCCACGCAACCACGTCCGCTGCCATACGTATATAACCGTTCGCTGCCGCTCAACGCCGTGTCAAAAGTAACATTAAATTATAGATATAGTTTAATCGTTTACGTACCTGTACAGTTCGATATGACGTTAAACCTGGGAACATAAGATGATAACCAGGATAACTAACTGATTTGAGCAAGGCACCACCCTGAAACCACAATCAAACCCAGCAAATAATTCAGTACACCAGATTTTATTACAGCAGAAAACTCAAATATAGTCTAAATCAAAACACAGCAAATCATACCAATACGTACGTAGTAAACAAAACTATTCAACTGATTTCACCGGACTGGGACGGTGCGCACCAGGGAGCAAATCTTGATTGGGGGTAATATTCCCCGATAAAATTACTGTTGTGAAAATTGTTTTAACGCTTAAAAGTGCTCAACCAGTGTAAGCATGTGAAACATGCTTGTCCTTGTGCATATGCAGTAAATGCAATGCACATTGTGTTGTACAGTCGAGACATATAGCCGACGAAACATGCAGTTGGAGAGGCGGACTACGTGGCGCAGTGGTAGAGTGCTCGGAAAAGGATGCATAGGCTGAGAGTTCGATCCCCGCGCTAGCCCACTTTTCAAGCTGCTTAGTAAAAAGGTCTGATATCCCTCAGTTCAACCTAGACTGACATGGGGGCTACGCCGTGAGCGAATGGTAAACTGCCGCGCTATGAACACGGTATGCAGTCGAAAATAGGATGGACGGTCAAAGGACGACCTTTTTAAAAATAATGGCATGTAAGCATGTCAGACATGCTTGTCCTGGTGCATATGCAATAAATGCATTGCACATTGTGTTGTACAGTCGACACATATAGTCGAAGAAAAATGCAGTTGAAGAGGCGGGCTACGTGGCGCAGTGGTAGAGTGCTCGCTTAAGGATCCATAGGCTAAGAGTTCGATCCCCGCTCTAGCCCGCTTTTCCAGCTGCTTAGTTGAAAGGTCTGATGTCCTGGTTCCTACCTAGACTGACATGGAGGCCACGCCGTGAGCGCAATGGTAAACTGCCGCGCTATGAACACGGTATCCAGTCGAAAATAGGATGGACGGTCAAGGGACGACCTTGTTGAAAATAAGGGCATGTAAGCATGTGAAACATGCTTGTCCTTGTGCATATGCAGTAAATGCAATGCACATTGTGTTGTACAGTTGACACACATAGCCGACGAAACATGCAGTTGGAGAGGCGGGCTACGTGGCGCAGTGGTAGAGTGCTCGCTTCAGGATCCGTAGGCTGAGAGTTCGATCCCCGCTCTAGCCCGCTTTTCCAGCTACTTGGTAGAAAGGTCTGATGTCCTTGGTACCTACCTAGACTGACAAGCAGTATGCAAAACTTCGACTGAGGCAATTGAACCGGGCAACTCGAGTTTGGGGAGGCTTTCTACGAGTGGTGGAGGTTTCCCACAATCGGTCGCGAACCCCCAACTACAAGAACGTAAACTTACCCTGAAGTAAACACCAACATGGCCTAAAATTAAAGATATACGGAAACAACACATACTATTGGGTTTAAAATATATATAATACAAAGTCTTGTTTTTAGTAGTACTGCCTTGTCTATCAACGAAGCATTATGTATATACCTATATTGATATTTGATATTGATACGCTATGTGGTAAAAATTATATACTACGACACAAGACAAACTTATTGAAACACTTAAACCATATATATTACTTAGTTGCAACGTATTATATATGATGCGTAGCTGCTGAAAAGTAACAGTCATTGAAGCTTATACATGTTAGACAAAAGTAAATTGTCAACTTTCGAAATTATAAAAACAGTAGGGTTCAACCTGTAGCTGTTTATGTTTGCTTGTGATGGTGTCTTATATTAGCTACGTTACTAAATTGGATTTTGCAAGTTTATGTTACGTACTAAACAGGTTGGCAACAATAAATGTATACATTAAATATTCAGATCTGGCAACTGCGGGTGCCGTACATTGAACTATCCGGCTCCGGCTTTTTTGGTATCCGGTTGAACCCTGAAAAACAGTTATACAATATTCAATATTCAAATGCGAGCTTTCGATAATTACCTTCTTCTATTTTATGGAGTGACATGTTTAATAAAACAGCGCAAGCACCCAATGCAATCGCAGCTACAGCGGCTCCATTAACAGGCATCACGATTACAAATAAGCGGAATGACGATACACAAAGTATATACTGACGTGTGCTATTTATCTTTGCTGAAATTCAAACAAGTTAAAATAATTTGGTTCACGAGACGCCAAAGGGTCGCTGGAATTACTGGTCGTTCTAAGCAGTAATAGATTTACCACAAAGAACCCTTCACGAAAAAAATTCAATACAATGGCCCGAAATACCGTTAGTGTTCGGTGCTACAGACATCACGGATTTTTATGTAAACAGCTGGAAAAGCAAGTGTTTTGAAATCACAGCCTACTCAAATTGAATATAGCCCACTAGCCAAGTTATTCAGTAGATAAATATTCGTCGACATCATACCGATATTGAAGTTGTTGAAATCGACAAAATGGGGTAAAATGCCTGACTCGAGTGACTAAATACAATTAGAGTTAGACCTTGCTAAAAGGCAAGTTTTACTTGTTCTATACGGAACGGCGCTTATTGGATACTACTAAACTTGTTATTAAATAATGTATATTTCACAACGAGGCCGTTTCTTTTTGAATTACTGGCCATAATTTTGTATAGCTTCTAAAAATATAACGATAAATAAGCCATTATTTAATGCTTGATAATTTTTAAAATTGGTATATTGGCCAGCTGCCTTCAGTAACCAACCGACCAAAGTAGAGATTGCATAACAGCAGTTGAGACATGTAGTTGTTGTTTTATGCTGCTGCTTTCGTTCCCAGAGTGTTCTCTAAACTTTGGGTTGAGACCCGAGTTGGCTTCGGGCGACGTGGATACTGGTTTTATGTGCTATTGAACAAATTTTTGTTATACTGGGTATTACGGGATATGTCATGATAGCATAATTTTCTTGTGAAGTAACCTGAGCTTTATATTTGTTATACAGGTTTCTAAAGTTGTTGTGTCGCAAAGGATCCGTGTCTGAAATATAATTTACAACCAGCGGCGCCACACGTAGCAGTACTATTCGTTTCATTGAGATTAACCCACGTCACGAGAAGCGTTAACAGAACTGTTCCTTAAAATTCTCAACGTTACACGGTCGCAGCAGAGTTTTATATTTATTATTTCAAGTACTGCAATATTAGATTTGAAACTTAGATCAGTGCAAATTTGATGCCTTATTTGTGAAAACAGTGATTCCCTCACTTGAATTACGCAACTTTCCACTTTAATTTCAAAAACTTTTTTGCTCGAAAAGCATTGCAAATGCAAAATTATGCCTAAAACTGAGTATGTAGCAACAAAGGGCGCGACGAACAGTGTTTTCCAATAGTTTTTGACATACAGGAAGGTGAAACTTCTGCACAAACAATAAAGTCTCGTCAGGCTCGAAATTCCAACACTTAATATAGTTGACGGTTAATTGCAAGCATGCCTCGCTATGGAACGCGGAGTTAAAATACCAGATTGAAATCGATTTTGTACTCAATTGGAAACATTCATCCGGGTAATGGTAAACCTAAAGTCACGCATTCGGAACAGAACCAGCGTGTGGATGTGGCAAGTTTCATGTTGATGAAAAAATAGCGTTTAGATCTTTAAGCTACGGTTAGCTATTGATTTCAGCGTTTTCCCACTTTTACCAAAAAGCTTTTTAAAAAATGCTGACGTGTCACTGCTGGGCTACGGTTGTTTGTTTTTTAATTAATCATTTTTGTTGAAATGAAAAGAGATTTTATGCACGCGCTCTGTTTGCGATAAAATGAACTACGAATAATTGAAATGTGATAGCTTACGTTTTAGTTTCTGTAATTGGGCAAATTATACTGTTCAAACATTTCACTGTTGGTATTTCAGTCGTGAAAACGTTTTACGTATTTGTGAGAAATTTGCGGTAAATTTGTGTCAGTGATTTTGAATCACGACTTTTCGGCATACGCTTTTGCCAAGAGCGTCACCGCATAATCTCAGTTCGAGAGGGCATAAAGTTATCTTCAACTTTCTAGACTGTGTCTCATATATTAATGGACAATAAAGGTAATATCATATCCTACTCAAATTTTTCTGTAAATATTATGTGTTGTTAAGTTTCACCAGGTCTTATCGTGAGTGCTAATAACATAAGATTCCATTGTAATATTCACGAACGGCTAAGCACTATCACCGCAAATTTGGGGCTAGAAGACTCATATTCTCCCCGCATTCCTGCCCCACCACCATAACAGGCTATAGAAGTGCAGAAGAAAAATTTGCGATAAAAATAAGGTGATCGAATATTTGATAAAAGCAAACCGAGACCCGCACCGTCCAGGTTAGGAAGGAATCTGAAAAATTTTATACTAAAATCAATAATCACAACAGGATCCGCAAACAAAAAATGAGTATAAAAGGTAAAAATATTTGGGCTTTCCACTCAACAGGTCCGGACGATAACAATAACATCTAATCTAAAACCGGACTTTGCCTAAAGTTTCCACAAGTTGGATTACAAACAAAAACAGCCCCCAACAGCAGAGATCCAGGCGTCAACAACTTGTAAACCAGTAACGATAAACAATGACAATTTAGGTTCCCTGCTGCCACAAAATTACTGGATCTGCCGAAACGTTTTTATCCAATCCTTAAAAAAATAAACACCGTAGTTTGTGGACTGAATTGAAAATCTGGCCATTTTACGCAAGCTTTATATTGAAAAAGAACACATTTTTAAGAATCCAGTTGACCAAAGAAGACGGACCCGCATAGTGGATCAGGAAGTTTTTATCCTGTTTCTTAAATTTAACCAACACCGGCAATTTGTTTTGTTTTTGCGAACAGCTTTAACCATCTCTCGTTTGTCTTTTCGTTGCTGAATATATACCTTATTTATGTAGAAAGAAAATATTTACATGATTAAGTGTATTTTTAGTTGTTTCTGATGATACCAGAAACACCTTTATGCGATTTTTTGTTCAAGTGATATGCCTAAAAAACTGAGTGGCTTAACCATTAGGCTACTATACCCATATTAGGCGTACTTCCCCTTTCGATTGAGTTCAACTTCCCCGGGCAGCGATCTCTCTTTCTGCCGATGGGTATGCTGCCCACCGGTCTTCGCAAGGTGTGACTGGAATATAATTCGCGGCTTGCGTATTGAGTCAATCTGCAGTTTTCGCGGAAACGGGAAAATTAGGTGCAGATCGAAACAGCCTTACCAACGGCAATAGCAATAACAAATGAAGTTTTTGTTAGTTTTACAAGAAGTGGACCATGTTACTTTAAGGGGCGTCCAGGTTTCTGGTGGGTCTATAAAAGACTAATGTAATATTCTAAACTACGTTTTTCAGCTTAGTCTTTATAGGCTTAGGAACACATTTTTGCAACGCTTAAGCTTAGGCTTAGGAAAACGCTTAACCTACTGTTACGCCCCCAAGTAACATTGGCCCAACAAGTTGTACTTTATGTTTTGTGATGAGGATTTGCATGCAATTTGAGTAAATCGGGTAAAGTCGAACTAAGCCTAAGTTTAACACGTTTCAATTAATTGAAATATAATCTAGAGATTCGAGGGTAGTCAAACAGACTCAAATACAGTTATAGTTTTCAGAACAACATACACCGCGAAAGCACAACACAACTGAAGCAACTCTCTAAAAACAAACTTAAATTATACCTGAACTAAATATGAGTATTAGTTTAAGTAAAACTTAAGTCGCTTATTGCTAATTAAAGAGAGCAGATATTTGAATTTCGATCCAATTACTTTGTGTCAAATTTAAGCTCAACCAAAATAGTTTAAATAACTCGCTACTATACTCGAAAACACTAATAGAAAAATCACTATTTATAACCATATAACAAAAGTTATCTCAAAATCCGGAGATAAAACTTCAGATATTTACCATATAAGCTTTTATCAACTTTTATCGACACTAATCACAGCAGTAAAACAAGCCGGGATTGTCATAGGCTCAAGGGCACAAACTCAGTCGCTAAGGTGTTGAACAGGACCGTAACGGTAGTATAAGCATGTTCATAAGCCTAAAACAAAAACTAGTCTAAACCTTAAGCTTACTCTATTACAATGGCGTAGGAAAACCTTCCGCCCCTGACCTTTGCAAACTAAATTCGATTCTTCCGTATATGTCATCTGCAACCGCGTGCGCTCGCGCATCGTGCTTCTAAATCTAAGCTTTGAAACAATCAAAATTGATGTCGCTGAATGCTACACCCAAGGATAGTACACGGGAATCCCCATGTTAAGCACCCCGCTATGACTCCAAAAATTAATATATTAATGGTTGGTGACCTAACAAACAAGTTAGAATTTAGTGTCACTCGGATTTTCTCGGAAATATTCGAAACTTACGTGTTGGTGTGAATCAACACGAACAAAATGGTACTCAGGACTGATCCAGTTACAACGTTGACTCCACCTAAGCAGAGTATCCACCATTCAGCATACACCTTTTAGTCAATCTACTGAACGCCTTTTTGTATTTTGGTAATATCAACATAATGGTCATCGTAAAAGATTGAAAAACGAACAGGCTGCGAATAACATTTCATGAGTCAACGCTGAAAAATGACCGCTGTTTCGCGAAAATCATGTTCAACGTACGTTGCTCGAACGCTATTTGTTATACTTGTGGCCGGCGCCGTAGGACTCTTAATTCACCAGTATGTGATTCTAACCAAAGAATATCTGACAGAACCTGTCGCATCAAACGTTTACACGAAAGCTCCAAGTCAATTTCCACAGCTGATGTACTGTCCCCGCAACTGGATCAACTTGTCACTGATATCCGAATCCAATATTACAATTGAAACTATTCTGTTTGCGTTGGGTTTGCTTCCGATGATTCGTGATATTGCGTACATAACTGCAATTACTCACACTGCAACCCTATTGGCAGTGAGCGATCCAAGTTTGAAGCTGAAAATGCACAAGGAATTCTACGAATCATTGCAACGGCTTAATTTGACGTCAGTCCAGCAATTTCTTTACGCCATTTCACTCCGACCAGACGCAGTGATTCAAGCCATTGTAGACCCCGCTGCAGGATATGATATTTCACTTGATATTCGAATAATGATAACACTTGACACGCCATGTTACGTAATAACACCGTTGGTAAATCTGACGATGCTGTCGAGTATGTACAGGCCGTTGATTCTTGAGTTCTCGTTTCATCAATCAGCTCTTGGACCAGCAGAAACGATGCCTGATCAAAGTCGCATTTATCTTGGACCTCAAGGTGTAACAATATATCCTAAAGGATCAACACTTCGAATCGTTCCTGCGCATCGATATGATGTCGGCGTTCATATGGTTTCATTTCGTCGTCTGAAAACCAAGCAAAGGCCGTGCAGCGATAGCGTATCGGCGTCCAAAGAAATAGACTGCATTGTTCAATGCTACAATCAAGTCGTATGCTCAGGCATATGCAGTGTATTTCATCCAAACTATGTCAATGGTAGCTTGAGCCAAAATTTGCCATGTTCAGCGTACGAACTGGCAGGTGCGCATTGTTTTGCGCGATTAGAATCACATAAACAAAAATTTGACACTGAATGCAGCAAACGTTGTCCAAAACCATGCCATGCAGTTTCATACCAACAAATTGTTTCAACTGAGAGTTCAGCAAATACTCAACGTAGCAGTGATAGCGCCGTAGTTGCAATTACTTTCTCTGATCCGTGGAATTGTTTAGAAATTGCAGAAATTCGTACCCTCACATTACCGACGCTAATTTCAAATTTCGGTGGGGTCATTTCGTTGTTCCTTGGCGTTTCGGTGTTATCGATTGTGCGCGGTGTTGGTGTTATTGTTTATGATAATTTGGTCGCTGCAAGTCAACGGTCATAAGATGGCATGTGATTGACGCCTGCAGTGTTGCACTACGATAAGGGAAAATGACATGGTTGGCACACTTCTGCGTTAATATCACCGCTAATTTACAGATTCTTCAGAGAACAACGAAACAATTCGCTTGCAACTGTGACGGTTACTTGGAAACAGCATGCAAACTTTTTGTTGTATTTTGATAAGCAGGGCAGATACGCATCCATGATTTTTGAAGCAAAGCGCATGTTTTGGGCCAAATGTTGCAAAGTTAAAGATGTCATTGTTTCATTTGCGGAGGGAATCTGATTGTTTACTTATATGCAAACAAGTGTCTTTTTTAATGTAAAAGTTGATAGTTAAGCATTAAACATTTGGAAGACTAACCGGCGACTGTAATGACCCGAATAAGAATAGGTTGTAAGAGGGTCCCCATTTGAGTTCCGATCAATAGTAGTCCTTATTCCTAATAAGAGTGCGTAAGCGGATTGAGTCCCTAAACCATAATTAGAGTCCATAAATGTAAATTGACCCTAATTGTAGCGGATAAATGACTCCGGGAGCCAATAAAGTGTAACACCACGCGGCGGGTATTCAAAAGAGTTTCGTATCTTTAAAAAATATTTAAGGAAATTTCTCTCAAAAATCACCACGAGGGTTACCAGTGCACTCTTCTATACTACTATAGTATCAAATTATCCGTATTCTTCCCAATAACAGAATGAGACAATGTACACGGCGGCTATAGAAAAGCGGAGTACTCAAATAAAGAATAATTACAATTAGATCGCAGGTAGCTTTGGTGCAAATCCTTATGCGCCCCGCCCAAAATAGATCAATCTCTCTATACTGTACATAGAATATCGCGTATTTCACTTGACAACCGCTAGGGTCTGTCAGAAAAAATCGAAAAAAAACACTATGCTTAATATGACACAAAAACGTTAAAGTAAAAATGTAAACGTATGAACTTTATGGCCACCATTTGGTGTAACAGCAGGATTTGGCAATAAAAGTATTTCACTTACGAAGTACAAATTCACCACTAATTAGTAGCGCTGCAGCTACGAAACCTTACTACAGGTACCTTCCCGGAGCTTAACTTACTCCCAAAACTATACCAAAATGCCGCCTAAAATTATTCACAAAATATCGCCTATCTCGCAGCACAATTCTACTTCAATTAGCCCAGGCTGGTTCAAAAACAATTCACGCACAGACTGTTGTATGGGCCAACTTAATTAGCACTGGACTAGAGTTGTCCGCTCCCAAATAACGCACTAAAATCGTAAAATCACCACAAAATTCACGGTTCAGTTGAGCAGCACTTCGCTGTCATGTAACTCAAAATCCAATAGACCGCGCGCGTTCCTTCAGCGCCAAGCGCTTATATACTTTAATTCCGAAATGTCACCTAAATTCCTAAAATTTTTTTCCCACCACAAAAATTACAAACTTTTTAAAAGTATTCGAAAAATTTGCTATTTTGACTGAAATTCGCGTTTTTACGACGAAAATTGAACTTAAATTTATTCTAAAATTTAATTAATCTAAGTGTTTAGACTAAGTTCCTAATTTTCAAAACAATTTTGCTCTTTAAATTCGATCGATTTTCTAAGAATTTTGTATTTTGACTTAAAAATCGCAGTTTCAAAACAACTTTAAACTTTAAATTTTCAGTAATTCTCAGAATACCCAATATTTTGACTCTCAAAAATTGTTTCGAGGTCCTTCAATTCCTGGAATTGCCATCGCCACATTGTTCAAGGCAGGGGGTACTAAATATCCAATTTTAGAAAAAGTATTTAATACTAACTTTTAAGTACATAATTGACGTTTGTTTCCTGTTAAATGATTTTACACCCTAGCAATTCCATCCCGCCTTCATCTGCACTAACTCCATTACAACATCCCTCATCGCCCTACCGGCATCAGTTATATTTAAACCTTTTTCATGACAAAATTCTGCAACCGCATCTCTTGCTGCGATACGAACTCCAAGGAACCAGCACCATTAATCTACAGCGTGCTTTACAATGTATAGTTTTGAAAGCTACCTGCGATCTACACTACAACTCTCACATATCCGCTGACGCACAACGATACATCTCTGACCCGCACATACTCTCGCACTCCCCCCCCACTCTGTATACACCTTTATCTTTTCCCATTGTAATTATTCTTTATTTGAGTACTCCGCTTTCCCTCTTCTATAGCCGCCGTGTACATTGTCTCATTCTGTTATTGGGAAGAATACAGATAATTTGATACTATAGTAGTATAGAAGAGTGCACTGGTAACCCTCGTGGTGATTTTTGAGAGAAATTTCCTTAAATATTTTTTAAAGATACGAAACTCTTTTGAAAACCCACCGCGTGGCCTTTTGTGCACTACACTAATCAGATATCCATTGGTTAGACATAATTTTTGTGAATCACCAAATTGTCAGTTATTTTGCTTGTAATTCAGTGTTAATCTTCAGATTTAATCATCAGATCCTACACTTCTTTTTTTTGTTACAATCCGGTCACAACAACAACAACAACAACAACACACACACACAAAAATAACAAACTAAGTTAAGTTTTTTTATAATTTAGGTTGATAAGAAACAAAAGCAAGAACAAAGCGTGACACGGTCAACAGGGGTTGCAGATAAAGCTGGCATCCCGGATGTCATTTATGCCGCTACAATTCAGGCTAAATATTTTACATTTATGGACTCTAATTATTGTGTTTCTGCAAGATTCAATCTATTACTTTTTCCCCGCACTCTTATTACGCCGTCCCTTCTTGGACACAGAGGAATTCGACTACTATTGGATCTTTGTAATCGTCATTTATTATGGGTACCCTCTTACAACCTATTCTTTTCTTTCAATTATTACACATAACAGGTACTAGATATTTTTATACCCCCCCCCCCCCACCCCCCCCCCCTTCTCTACACCCACCCCTTGTTTGTAAAACTATTCAAATACACTGTTTTACTTAGCTGGAGGCAATGGTTAACAGTTCTTACAACCAAAACCACACAATACACCCCAAAACAAACCAAATGTTTATATGTACTCTTTAACTTTATTGCCTAACTATTTTACATCGTCTAAAAAAGACACATTGTTTCCATATAAGGGTAAACAATCAGAGTGGGTTGTAACGCCACGCGGTGGGTTTTCAAAAGAGTTTCGTATCTTTAAAAAATATTTAAGGAAATTTCTCTCAAAAATCACCACGAGGGTTACCAGTGCACTCTTCTATACTACTATAGTATCAAATTATCTGTATTCTTCCCAATAACAGAATGAGACAATGTACACGGCGGCTATAGAAAAGCGGAGTACTCAAATAAAGAATAATTACAATTAGATCGCAGGTAGCTTTGGTGCAAATCCTTATGCGCCCCGCCCAAAATAGATCAATCTCTCTATACTGTACGTAGTATATCGCGTATTTCACTCGACAACCGCTAGGGTCTGTCAGGATAACAAAAATCAGAAAAAGCACTATGCTTAATATGACACAAAAACGTTAAAGTAAAAATGTAAAGGTATGAACTTTATGGCCACCATTTGGTGTAACAGCAGGATTTGGCAATAAAAGTATTTCACTTACGAAGTACAAATTCACCACTAATTATTAGCGCTGCAGCTACGAAACCTTACTACAGGTACCTTCCCAGAGCTTAACTTACTCCCAAAACTATACCAAAATGCCGCCTAAATTTATTCACAAAATGTCGCCTATCTCGCAGCGCAATTCTACTTCAATTAGCCCAAGCTAGTTCAAAAAACAATTCACGCACAGACTGTTGTATGGGCCAACTTAATTAACACTGGACTAGAGTTGTCCGCTCCCAAATAACGCACTAAAATCGTAAAATCACCACAAAATTCACGGTTCAGTTGAGCAGCACTTCGCTGTCATGTAACTCAAAATCCAAAAGACCGCGCGCGTTCCTTCAGCACCAAGCGCTTATATACTTTAATTCCGAAATATCACCTAAATTCCTAAAAATCTTTTTTCCCTACCACAAAAATTACAAACTTTTTAAAATTACAGTAACATAGCAGAAAGTATTCGAACAATTTGCTATTTTGACTGAAATTCACGTTTTTACAACGAAAATTGAACTTAAATTTATCCTAAAATTTAATTAATTTAAGTGTTTAGACTAAGTTTCTAATTTTCAAAACAATTTTAAACTTTAAATTCGATCGATTTTCTAAGAATTTTGTATTTTGGCTTAAAAATCGCAGTTTCAAAACAACTTTAAACTTTAAATTTTTAGTAATTCTCGGAATATCCGATATTTTGACTCCCAAAATTTGTTTCGAGGTCCGTTAATTCTAAGAATCGACTCTCCTAACAAATCCCAGAAAGGGAATACGTGTTACTACTATCCATAGGAAACCACTTCTAAAACTAAAATACAGGTGTATATTGTTCCGCATAATTATTAAAATGTTACTATATATAATAGCTGGGTTGCTAAACGCGGCTACAAATTACTTCATAGACTCCCTTCCTATCCGCTAGTGCTTTACATACCCTACTACTGTACCGGCAATTGTTATACAATTTTAAATACAAAAATTTACACAAGAAACAGAAAAATATTAAGCATCAGCGCAACCGTGGTTTGCATCGTGTGGCACACAAGATCTCTACCCTACCACCAAGATCTGCATCATAAAATTTTTCAGTTCTTTCCCCTGGTAAGATATATACGTATATTACATATATACACACATACAATCCAACACATACAATAAGGAACACATGCCACATGTAATACAAAACAAGTCGCATATAAGATACACGCATACACCAGCAACACACATACATAGATTACACATACATAAAAAAATAAATAAATAAAAAAAAAACAATATATGCCGGGCTGTCACATATACCATAAACAACCACAACTTATAACAACATTAACAAACAAAATTATGCTAACCAACAATATATTTACGCATCGCCACCAACTTTACCTTCGCCATTGTAAGTATACACTTACCGCAACTTATACCATCCTAAACTTACACCAGTAATCCGCTGACTAGCACATTGGTGGTTACATGGCGAAGCGTGCGGAAGTCGTTACAGTTGGTGGCGATGCGTGAGGAGCAGGAAGTCGATGATTGCTTGGTGAGTAGCACTAATTTTGTTGTGTTACTGTTATGTTTTAGGAAGTATTCGGATCAACGACTTCCATGTGCTGTCAGCGGATTACTGGTGTAAGTTTAGGATGGTATAGGTTGCGGTAAGTGTATACTCGCGGGAGCTCGTTCGAAATAAGTCCGGGAGGATGTGACAGCCCGGCATATATTGTTTTTTTTTTATGTATGTGTAATCTATGTATGTGTGTTGCTGGTGTATGCGTGTATCTTATATGCGACTTGTTTTGTATTACATGTGGCATGTGTTCCTTATTGTATGTGTTGGATTGTATGTGTGTATATATGTAATATACGTATATATCTTACCAGGGGAAAGAACTGAAAAATTTTATGATGCAGATCTTGGTGGTAGGGTAGAGATCTTGTGTGCCACACGATGCAAACCACGGTTGCGCTGATGCTTAATATTTTTCTGTTTCTTGTGTAAATTTTTGTATTTAAAATTGTATAACAATTGCCGGTACAGTAGTAGGGTATGTAAAGCACTAGCGGATAGGAAGGGAGTCTATTAAGTAATTTGTAGCCGCGTTTAGCAACCCAGCTATTATATATAGTAACATTTTAATAATTATGCGGAACAATATACACCTGTATTTTAGTTTTAGAAGTAGTTTCCTATGGATAGTAGTGACATGTATTCCCTTTCTGGGATTTGTTAGGAGAGTCGATTCTTAGAATTAACGGACCTCGAAACAAATTTTGGGAGTCAAAATATCGGATATTCCGAGAATTACTAAAAATTTAAAGTTTAAAGTTGTTTTGAAACTGCGATTTTTAAGCCAAAATACAAAATTCTTAGAAAATCGATCGAATTTAAAGTTTAAAATTGTTTTGAAAATTAGAAACTTAGTCTAAACACTTAAATTAATTAAATTTTAGGATAAATTTAAGTTCAATTTTCGTTGTAAAAACGTGAATTTCAGTCAAAATAGCAAATTGTTCGAATACTTTCTGCTATGTTACTGTAATTTTAAAAAGTTTGTAATTTTTGTGGTAGGGAAAAAAGATTTTTAGGAATTTAGGTGATATTTCGGAATTAAAGTATATAAGCGCTTGGTGCTGAAGGAACGCGCGCGGTCTTTTGGATTTTGAGTTACATGACAGCGAAGTGCTGCTCAACTGAACCGTGAATTTTGTGGTGATTTTACGATTTTAGTGCGTTATTTGGGAGCGGACAACTCTAGTCCAGTGTTAATTAAGTTGGCCCATACAACAGTCTGTGCGTGAATTGTTTTTTGAACTAGCTTGGGCTAATTGAAGTAGAATTGCGCTGCGAGATAGGCGACATTTTGTGAATAAATTTAGGCGGCATTTTGGTATAGTTTTGGGAGTAAGTTAAGCTCTGGGAAGGTACCTGTAGTAAGGTTTCGTAGCTGCAGCGCTAATAATTAGTGGTGAATTTGTACTTCGTAAGTGAAATACTTTTATTGCCAAATCCTGCTGTTACACCAAATGGTGGCCATAAAGTTCATACCTTTACATTTTTACTTTAACGTTTTTGTGTCATATTAAGCATAGTGCTTTTTCTGATTTTTGTTATCCTGACAGACCCTAGCGGTTGTCGAGTGAAATACGCGATATACTACGTACAGTATAGAGAGATTGATCTATTTTGGGCGGGGCGCATAAGGATTTGCACCAAAGCTACCTGCGATCTAATTGTAATTATTCTTTATTTGAGTACTCCGCTTT